>JAANSO010000363.1:0-38589 GCA_036507315.1 Lepidocyrtus fimetarius
GTCCAATATTGCTGAAAAACAATACAGCTCTGTCCGAAGGTTAGGTCTACCTGACTGCCAATTTTGGTCTTAATCCGTTTAGGCGTTTTTGAGTTATCGTGAAGACAGACGGACAGACAGACAGACAGACAGACTAACAGGTCGATTTCATAACTAGCTTTTCAAGCTAGTAATAATAGTTCCATTATTGAACGTTTATCTCTGTTGTTGTGTGAGTCTGATGGTGTTAGGCATGGTAAGTGCTATTATGCGTTAACGAAATGATTATTTTCATTTTTTATCTTGTCAGCTTAAATTACAAGTTTACTCACTCATACCACCACCGATGATCATGATTAGTGATAGAGTAGCGGTTTACGTCATGGCGTCTATACCTTGGCCATCACATTATCTATTAACGGTGGTTCTATTTTGAAAACCTTTTTTGAAGCTTTTTAAAGTTTTACGACGCAGAGAATGTTACCTTCTGAGTTTTGATCAATTGCTTAAGAGCATACAGTACTGTCGAACATTAAATATATCGCGCCTTCCTAAATTTAATAATAAAGTTTTCAAAACAATTTGGGCTTTTGCTAATATGACCATTAGCTGGGAAAATTACAGGTTTTTGTTTTCCGGGATTTTGGTCATATTTCAATTAGTTTGTGACCATATAACTTTTAGCAATATAGATGAGACATCAAAAACTTAAGTTTTTAATTGACAGGTTATATCTACTTGTGTACGTATGCCTAGAAATGCTTTCCTGTAACTTGTTATTGAAGAGTTTGAGAAATTGTCACGTCTCAAACTATATTTTATCTGTGACTACGTAATCCTTACTTTACTCCATGTTATTCAAAATTTTCCCAATTAAACCCGCACACATCACATCACATCATCGTCAAAAACTACCTCTCAAAATTATTTTATACAGTTTGCAAGAGCAGCAATAAGAGGGTACTTAAAAACCTAGTAAAGTGAAAGTACTTTCAATCTATGTTTTCAATGTAACAATTAAAATATCAAAACTTGACTGGTAGATTTATATTCTCTAAAAACATTAGAATATTTTTAACCCATGTACATATATCTTTGATATAACTTGTTGGGAGGAGAAAGCACTTTCCTTCTTCCAACAAATTTTGAATCTTGACAAGAAGTTGCCAAAGTTTGCTTTCCCTCACACACACTCTCTCTTTCTATCTTATTTTTAATATAACCTCAATCCCAAACAGCATTTCAATGCTTACGACCGCCGCCACCCCATCATCGTCATCAACAACAGCCCATCGCAACCGCTCATTATAAAATTCAATGAGTATATTATACTTATATACCCCAATTCTGTCCTTAAAGTAGCAGATATTTTGCATGTGCAAAAAACTAGTTCCGCAGACTTGGCTAAATCCAGGTTGTATACTATACGTGGTTAAATCTAAATCTATGTAGAAAAGGAATCGTAAATTAGTCATATATATAATACACGGCCAGGCGCACTTGGCTTAAGAATTATGCACACATCATAAACTCTTTTAAAGAAAAAATAAAAATGGAATCTCTAGCGAGTTCTCTAAATCTCCAACCTCTCCAACACGGATTATTGCGTTTCTGCAGTCTCCTTACTTAATTCTCATATCGAAAAGACGATGAGGAAGAGGGCGAAAAAAGTAGTGATGAAGTACATAGGTAGAACCTCATCATAACTTTCCTTCTAATATCTCAGTAAACCTCATCAGCTTTTTGCAGATGAATGCTACTGACATCTTCCTCTATTTTTTGTTGGTGGAAGAGAGTAGAGCTCAATATAAACTGGTACTCTTTCAAAAAACTTATTTTACAGTTTGGGCAGACATGGCCAAGACCATCACGAAACGAATATTAGTTATATGCAACTACCCACGTTTAGCTTCATAGCTTCTACTTGTTTTATAGAGAAAAAAGTTTCGGATAAGTTAAAATGAGGAGATCCTGTGGAGAAAATGCTGCACGGTAGAAGGTAACAAAAATTGTTATCATTAATGTCTTTTTGGAAGAGTACAGTGACTTTGGAAGCTTCTGGGGAAGCAATATACAGGACAAAGTTGGCATTGAGAGATATGTGAGGAGGGTCAGCAAACATAATTTAAAATATTCAGCTTTCAAATTCCTATGCAGCTTTGAGAAAACTTAAGCCATTCTATAAATACGCTCGATTATTAATTCAAGGGAATTAAGTTAGCACGAGTTGCTGAGTTGCTACCTGGTATCAACTGCGAGGCATACGTCAATGTCAATAAAAGAAAATCATATTATTTTGGACCCTCTATCTCTCTTCAATTTCAAAAGAGGAGATAAATAGGCAACGATTTCTCTCCGTCTGGACAATTGATATTACTTGTAATTAAAAGTAGTTTGACGAGACTTCAAATACTATTATGATAAAAGAGAATGTGAGCGGTCCAATCGTAGTTCTTATAATTTTGACAAAGCTGAGTAATATCATTACAGGATTCATTATTAAGGAATTAGACCAATAGCAGCAGAAAGGTAATGCAACTTGGGCCTGATTCCATACCGACTTTGGCGTGCCGTAGATAAAACTTTGGAGCAAAAGTTGATATTTGAGTAAACTTTTGACGACAACTCGAACTAAAATTTCTCATTAAGTATTCTTGTAAATAATACGGTGATATACCTGCTACATCAACACTTACAAACTAAGGCTCCCGTCGAACTGCACAATTCAAATTAACTCTTTGACTTTCATTCCAAGTACTTACTTCCGTCCAGAGTTTTGGTAAATACACGTGTATTTTACTTCTTCTTACTTCACTATATCCTATTATACCTTCAATTACTTCTTAACAAAGCGCGAGTCACTTCCACTTTCACGGTAAATAACTGCAAAGTTTTAATAATTTCATTTTGTTCGTGAGTGTTCCTTTTTCCAACCAAAGCAAAAGCATTGACGACTATGCAGTCAATCGAATTTTGACTCGAATTAAATTTTCCCATTTGCAAATTACATTAGTTTTAAAGTAATTTTACGAACAAAAGCGAATAACCTCATACATTTAAAGCCACTATTTAATTCTTTTAATGGCTATGGATCATGTATGTAGATGTCTGCATGAAAATTACGTAAATGAATAAAAATTATATTGAAATTTAGTTTTTAACTAGGCTTTTATGTATTACCCCTAATTTCAAAGGATGTAATTAAGTTACAACCAAATCAAATCAAATTGCTTTCAATCAGAAGCACTTAAAATTTTTACTGCACTTCCACAACAAAGAGTGTTCGCGAAGTAGGACGCAACTATTAAAAACTAAAGCACAAAATACCCACTTTTGAATTTTAAAAGTTTTAAATAAAAAGAGTACGTATCAAATACATATTTTAGCGTATGTAATTTGCCATTTTCAATTTTAAAGAAGTAAGCTGACTGATAACAACAAATTCCTAATTTAATAATGCTTGGATTTAAATCTAATAAGTCTGTAGAGTAGTAAATATTATAATTGATTTTTTATTACTTGTAAGAATTGAACTCGCTAGATTGTCTTACAAACGCGTCATCGGCTGATATACGTCTCATGATTAACCGTAGCTGTAATGAATTTAACTACAAGTTTTAAATTTAAATAAGAAACTATTTCTTGCTGCAAGGAATGAAAATAATTTACTAAAACAATCAGATTATGGAAAGGTATCAAATTTACATTGACATAACTTATTGGAAAACATTTTTAGACGATAAAAGCAATCTATGACAAGCTCTCACTCGACATTGTACGTATGTATTGGGGTATGTGGCTTGATAAGTATACAGTACATTACGAGGGTTTGATTAAGATTCGTATGAATACGCACACAAACAAAATAATATTACGTAATGGAATAAAAAAAATGCTTCCAGGTTATCCATTTTCAAGTCGATTATAAAGATCCTCAGATGAAACATCACAGAAAAAAAGATTCGCCAGTAGTAGAATTCTTTTTATTATAAAAATTTTAGCATCCGTGTGTAATATTATGTGTTTATTATTATTATTTGTTATCTAGATAAAATGTACATTTTTTCTACTTAATTATTTTATATATATGTGTATATATTGATTTAAAAGCATTTCCATAACAGATTGTCCAGCACCCAAATGTGCGTGTTTCTCTCTGTGTGTTTGGTAGATAAAGAGGGATTGCAAAAAAAGCAAGGTAATGTTTCAACATCATTGCCGAGCTATTTTTATGATCAAGCAAGAACAGAGACACTGATTTAGAGAACACACAGTAGGAAAAAAGTACACGTTATCATATTTTCTTGCGAGTTCCATAGTGTAAGTAAAAACTTGTCCACAGAGATACAGATGATGGTTTAAGAAAATATTAGAAAGAAAAAAAAGAAGCGGAAGAAAACAATTTCCATTCCTCTTCTGCAATCATTTTTCCAGCTCACTTCAACACCAGCAACAACACTTTTCCAGCTACTTTCTACTTTCGGCGTAAGATCCATTACTGTTTAGAATAGAGTGCTACAGCGACTCTCTGACCATGAGTGTTACACGTGTGTGGTGGTGGGATACAAGAGGAAAAATAAACATACTAAAACAGAACAGAATCTCAACACTTGAGAAAAAAGTGAAAATAACAAAACGGAATGAATTAAAATTGAAAAAGTGAAACTATTCGTTTTCCCCATCCCAACTTACAATAAACAACAACTACATGCAGACAACTCCACAACAACCTGTACCTCAAACGTCAAGAAAATCCGTTCTTTCTTCGTTTTGTGTTCTAAAATATGAGCAAACTTTCAAATAATATTAACTCATGAATTATTTATGTAAAGGGAGGAAAAAAGACGAAGGATGATGGTGACGTGAATGGGATGTTATTAATATTTCAAGTTGGAAACAAAGCATTATCTTTCTCACTAGTCTTTGCTCGCGTCCCTTTCTCCCTCTCACAGCTTTACTCCTTCATGTATCTGCATTATCAACATTCATCTCAATATTTACCTTCATTTTTCATCTGAATTTTCATCTTTTTGTGACCTACTAATAAAAAACTGAAAAAGAAAAAGTTTAAATTCTTTACATTATTGAACACATTTATATAATTGAAATCGAACATTTGAAGATTGTGATCAAATACAGTTGTATGAACACTTCAAAAAATATTGAACATTTTAAAAAGAAGATGATCGTCTAAATATTATTTCGTTATTACCGTTACTTCAAGACTTTATCCTTTACTCGAAAGTACGTGACATTTGAGGGTAAAAAACTCAAAGATAGACGTTTCCCTTCAAATTGGAATTCTATTAAAAATCTAATTGTTTCTTGAAGATGAAACAAGAAATACTGCAAGTTAATTAATAACGCTTAAGTATGAAACTTTTTTAATAAACTTGTGACTGTCCTTAAACAAAAACTTGAATATTTGCCAATTTTCCAATGAAAACTAATAAGGCTGCATAACGTTGTTAGAAATGTTGACAAATAAACAAATTTTAACTTAAAATAAAAATTAGTATGACCAAATACTCTCTCAACAGTTAATACATTTGACGTTTTCAATTAAATAATGGTGTGTAGTAATGGGCCAAAATCAGGAACTTTTAAATTCCGTCAAGTACTAAAAGAACCATTTAATTATATTCAATGTGGATATTCATAAAAGCCAAATAAAGTTTAAGGGAAAATTTATTGAGAAGAAATAAAGAGGGGGTGATGGTTTTAGCTGCATTTGATGATGATAATGAAAGTGACCACAACACAGCAGTCCTGTCCATAAATTCAAGATGATATAATATGTACCTCTATTTTAATCTTACAAAACTTTATATACAACCCGTCGACTGATATACATGAAAAAAGAAAAAGAAGACATTTTGCTGAAACCTCGAAATCTTTATAAAACTTTGGCAATAAAGTAGACAAAAAATAATGCACAGTGTAACAATGAGACCTAAAACTAACCTGCAAAAAGTCAATTTATAAAAAATGTATATATTTATATAAAATAGAAACTTTCTTCAAAGACATTGGGATAAAAAAGTATATTTTGAAACTATTTTTCTCCTTTACATCATCATCAATAGAGTTTATATTGGTCACAATCAAAGACTGTAAGATTCTTTGTAAAACAACAAACAAGTTTCGCGTTATTTTAACTTCTTTAAATAAAAAAACCCTTTTCCTGGAACGAAAAAAGTGGAAAGCTGAGTTGTGAAACTACAGCAAAAAATCTGGAATGAAATATACTTTGATAGCTTCTGGGGAGGAGAATTCGAAAAATGCATTAGAAGTTGTGGTCAACTATTGAAAGAAAAAAATGTAGAAAACGAGAAAAAAGTAGAGTTATACACACATTTATTAAGACTCTGGCCAAAAAAACTAGATGAATCGACATTACTCTTTATTTTCAACTCGTGCCAAAGTACGAAGAGAGAAATTTGCGTCAACAAGGAAATCCTTGTCAGAGAGTTGGGAGCAGACTTTCTCTCAAGATGAAAACACAGGATTTGTAGTTCTGCCTTCACCAACCATTGGTGGAGATCCTGGGATCCCGGAGAGACTCTCTCTGGCCCTTAGCCCCTTGGCGAGAAGAGAGCATCAGTCACACCAAAATGTTCATCATCACTGCTTCACCTCCATGATGATGAGCAATACCACAAAAACCTCTTCAATTTCCGCCACCGCCAGTACCACCACCAGTTCATCTTCGACAAGTTCTACTAGTGCTTGTGCTGCTCTAAGTAGTGGTGGTGGTAGTGCTGGTACTAGCTATTCTGCTCCTTCTGGCAGATCTTTTTATAAACTTGGAAGAATTCCATCCAATCCTTTACCGACAACAACATCATCATCTCTTTCCGAAGGAGCAAGAACTCAACAACAACAACATCATCAGCCTCATCAACAGCATTTCATAGAGAAACCTCAACCAAAATGGTCACCTCGATTACAAATTGTACGTCAATTGAGTCAACCCATGTTAAAAACGCCAGAAATTGTTGATACAAGACAAGTAAGGGGAGTTGGAGGAGGAACATCTGCTATTTCATCTACTAGCGGTCCTTCGTCACCGTCAGCTTATGGTAGTCCAAGTCCCTCCAGAAGATATCTGTCCAAACAGTCCAGTTCTGCTCGTTCATATGATTGGAGCAAGGATGTGTCCACCCAATGCAACATCTTTGAGGTAATTTGATCCTTTTCTTAAGAATCTTTTGAAAAACATGAAATTTTCTATATATTTGTTATTCACAAAAGGAAAGAAAGTTCAATTGAGATCTAACGAAAAAGAGAAAACGTGATGATAGTCTTAAACTCGGGTTTCCTTTCTCTTTTTTATCATATCATAAACAAGACAGATTTCATCAGCTAAAAAGTCAGTAATGCAGTCAGTTTCAGGACTGAAACGAGCTACGGAAACTTGTCAGATTAGGGAGATTAAAAAGCAGTCTGATGGAAAGTTGGAATAGTAGAACGGGAAATATGGATCGTACCTATACACATTCAACATTCTTTCCATCTCTTTCAACATAATCCTCAAACTTTATTCAGGATTGGGCCATGAATCATGTAAGATCTTATCCAAAGCTAGGGAAAAAGATTTACGATAGTCTCCTCTTTAGCTTAAGACTTGTTGGATTGTCGACGTCAGATGAATGAAAAGGAATAGGGGCTAAGAGTCAAAAGTTTCCACAAAATGTAGATAGACGATCATCTCCATCATTCTACTAACGAAACCCCCAACGATAAAATCTTGATTGCCCGCTGTTTTACTAGTGCATACATACACAGAACTCAACCAACGAGTCCTCCTTTCTATTATTATTGTGCTATCATCACTTTCTCCATTTCACTTTCTCCCTCTCTGCATAATATAATACTCACACGATTAGTTTATTACTACGTGAAATATCATATAGTATGGGAGCAGGGAAAGGAAATTGAAAATGTAAGGAATGATTCCTGGAATTCTGAACCAGAAACAATTTTTTGACGGGCAAAGCTGGCATTGCGTTGGCGTTAGTTCCAATCCTCTTTGCTTTCTACTGCGTTTTCAATTCTCAGTATGATAGTGGCAGTAGTAACGGATTTATATAGTTTAATATTCAAAACTAAAAAATGTACTTATTTCAAAGAGAAAAATTACAAAATTTGCCTTAACAAAAAGTCATATAAAAGATAATACAAAACCGCACGTTAGTCAAAGAAGAACGGAATGGCGTGCTCATTTCGGTATAGAATTCTCCTTTCAGTTGTCAAGAGCCATAGCTTGGTTGTTTTTCTTTTTCTTAGAGAAACACTATTTTGTGATGAATGGTGTATTCTTTGAAAGCCCACAAATTATATACCTATATGAACGGAAACTGCACAAGTTGTTCTCGATAATACATACTTAGCATATATGAACATCACTGCTTTTGTATTTTCAAGTGGTGATTTTCCTGAGCTATTAGTAAAACTACCCGTTTGTGTCTGCATGAGGAATAGAAAGAGGACACGAAAACTGAAAGATAGCAAAGAAAAGAAAGAAAAATGCTGAAAACAAGGAAGGGTAAGAAAGGGAAAGTCTGCAAGCATAATAAAAGATAAAGATTTCCAAGACTTTCAACATTTCTCATGAGGGTTTCTTACTTTTTTCTGTCCCCTAAAAAGAAAAAAACTTTCTCGGCAAAAAATTTATATGCGTACTTTTTTTTTAAAAAAAAAGCAACAACTTGTATCTTTGTGTTTGTCCCTGTTGTTTTCGCTGCCGCCGTAGTCATAGCTGTTGCTGAAAGGAAAAATAAGGTGGATGTTTTTGTCGCTGTTTGCCTTCCCATACTATATAATAATGTGCAGGTACTAGAAAATACAATGATGATGCTTCGATATAAGTATCAAATTTAGTCACAACGAACGATTCTGTAAAATGTGAGAAAAAAACTTCTGCACTGTTGCTTCCTTTTTCCCATTCTTTGGAATTTCCTTTTTCTTTTTCTCTAAACACACGTAGAACAACAGCAAAAATGTAAGTAGGTATTTATCCTACCTTCTATCAGGGAACAAGAGCAAAAAACAGAAAAAGTACGTATTTTGCTTACACTTTTAGTTACTTTGTTCTATGGCTCGACTTGGTAGGAATGGTTTTATAGTACCCCACCGTTGGTGGTACAGACACTGACGTTTTACCTGGAACAGACAAAAGGATGTGTAAAAGGCAAGTACCACACACCCATTTAATAAATAACGGCGAGGCACTCAATCTGCGTCAAATGTAATACTGGTGAATATATGTATCTTACAAAAAGAGAACAAAAAGAAAAAGATACGAGCACGGGACTCATATTATTATACCTTATGCATCATAAATAGAGCTACACATACATAACAATATTTAAGTAAAAACCGTTATCCTTATAAAGGGTGGAGAAAGAGGTAGAAAAGACTTTCTCAAAATCTATTTTAGTTGTAAGAAAAATAAAGAAATAGAAAGATAGGAAGAAAGTAAGTGACTTTTACTTCCACAACTTATGTATATGAAGAGAGGGAAGGAACTTGTTTCCCCGCGTTCTTTACTTTTGCTGCGACTCCTGGAAGTTTTACTGTTTCCTAGAATAAACAAAAATAGAAACTTGGAAGAAAATAATATCTTGGTCCAAGACAATGGTCGATATTATTAGTGTGTACTCTTCTTCCATACAAAGTTGTTTTTCTGAAAGTGTATATACTAGTATGTAGATTGCACATCCATTAAGCTGGTTTTGTGTTCCAGGAAAATGTTAATGCTTGGCTGGCTTGGATTCAAGCACATGAACACATGGAAGCAGTAGGAAAAGGAAGACTACTAAAGCGAAAGTGTTTTTAGGCTCACCTGATGATTGCCACCCTATTTACAATAAATACTACGAAAAGGCTTTCTTTCTTACACGCAAAGTTGGTTCCTCTCGAAACATTTTTCATACAGTTTTATTTATTTCTTTTTTTCGTATTGTATTCGGCAGGATGGTTATCATCCGGAGGATCCTACCTTATCTGTACATACGTTCCTTTATGATTTATTTATACTGAAAATGCTTACAAAGTATTATTATTTTGTGTTCAAGGTTGGTTTAACGCGTGTACAAAATTCCATCAATTTTAAATGCAGTGCAAGTGTTTCCTTGAAGGCTTTAAGCGTCTTTGGCAATTACCAAAAGTTTAAGAAGTATGCAAGAAATATTGACGAAAACATCCTTGGAAGATGCATAATAAAATATAAAAGAAAAATTCAAACTATTGTCACTTTATCTAAAAATTCAATATTAAAATACCAAGAAAAGTAGGATAATATGCTGAGAGTTTGCATTTAATGGAGCTGTTGGATACTGCTGATTATTCCAGTGATATTACTTAAAGTTGAAAGAGGAAGATGACTTGCATGGTTTGAATAATGTTATGTAAAAGACAACTTTATTGCATATCAAAAAAGTATTTAATATTTTTAGTGGATATGCTGGAAGTTCTTCGAACACGAAATATTAAAGTTAATTCTGTGGATGGAGGAAAGGAGGTGGCCATATAGCCTTGAGAAATATAGAAAAATATCTATTAAAACTATAGTAAATAAATAGTGAAATATAAATCATTCATGTGTGCATATTTAAACCACTATAAAGTTATCATATTGGCTGGAAGTAGAGAAATTTGGAGAAAGTTTTATATTCGAATATCTTAATATGACTACATATTAAAAAGCCAGCATTAAACCAATTCTTTCACTCTGTTTGACAGTCAACCAACCAATAAACCAGCATTCCAAAAGCTATCTTTCTCTCGAACTCTCTTTCCTCCTCTATTTCTTTTTTCTTTTTTGCCCGTGGCGCATCAAAACACACATTGCTTAATATTTGACTTTCCTATCTTGGAAAAAAACACGCCTTTGAATGAAAACGCTCCATCCGCTCCTGATATTGCTGATGATTATTATTATACACCACAAGAGCGCAAATTATTAGATCTTCTCCAATTTTCCCCTAAACTCTACATATCAGCCCTTTCTTGTTTTTCCCTTTCAACTACATCTGATATAAGGGAAATTTCTAATATTTAATAATATTCTGAATGCGGAATGTATTTCATTTCCAAAGTGAAAGAGAAACCAAGGTAAATGGTGTGTTTATAGTTGAATGCATACTGAATTACGACATTTTTGTTGATGTAGGTTGTAGTTGAAGCGATGGTTGTGCCGCTTTTTCCAGACAAGTTTACATGTTTGCTTTGTCAATATTGTATAATACACGCAGTCTAATACTATATGAATTATGATTATCCCGACAAAATTGGTATTTACCAGACGCATTTTCCTTCAGCCTAGATTCTATCATTAAATGGATATAGGAAAGGAATAATTGCACAAAGGGAAGAAGTGGAATAACATAATGTGTGTGTGTGTATTTTGACTTTGAAGGCGGAAACGCCTGTGACAATGATTTGTTTTATTTTCCCAATGAGGTTTCTGTTACAAAACTGTTACTCAAAAACGTCCAGAATAACCTCAATAAAGTAAAGTAAAGCGATAAAATAAAAAGGAGAAATGTTAAATACTATTATGCTATTATTGCATACATCCTGTAGATATTTTAGTGTTACAATGGCTCAGTAATTTTTAATGATTCCGTTTGACACCTCTCTTTACAGCATTTAATATGCTTTTAAAAGACCCATCAACACGGAAAGTTGGTGGAGATTAGCATCTAAAAACTTCAATAAAGCATCCATTTTTGTTTGTTAAAAGGTCTAAAAAATATTCATAATCAAATTATGATGTGCTCGGGTGATGGGAGTGATGTAAAAAGGTAACAATGTTTTGTTGATATTTAGCATATATACAGCTTCGTGGCTGATTAGGGAGAGAAATGTGCTCTCTGGCTTTCTGTGTAATGGGAACATAATAGTCTTATCCTTACGCTCGACGCTCACTCAATTTATCAGGAGAAAGAAAGTGAGTGAGTGAGGAGGAAAGGGAGGAAGGAGGGAACGATGGATTATTCTGGTTAATGGTTTATAGTAGTGGAAGGAATGACTGACGTAAATCTTACTTTTTATCGTACACATGTTTTCTGGCAATTTATATGACATCCACAAAGCCTCTTGGCGCTTGTATCATCATCATCCCCTATTTGGAAATTATTTTACCAGAGAGATTTCATTGACTATTCCTTTCCACTCATCCATACTAAACAGGATTCATTACTGACGACGACTCTTGTATAGTCAAAAGAGAAATAGAGACTGAAATGAGGCGGTGTCATCATAATACTGCTCTAAACTTATTTTCTCCCTATATAATTTGCCTTTCCGTCTTCTTCCTGTTGCGAGTTTCTGTAAATGAGGAGAGAAGCTTTTAGTACAAAAATACATCAAATATATTTCATTACATTGCACACAGTTTGCCTTGGACGCGTTTTTTCATTTCCAGAAGTGCCATTTTTGATTGACAGAGCCTATTTATAATATATACACATGTATATTATGTATCTTGTTAAAACGAGAATGATGGCAAATATACCATTTTTACGCTATTCTGACCTTTTTGATTATTATTATAGAACTACCAAAGTTATATTACCTAAACTACTACATGCTGTTAAATTTACATGCTTTCTAGCTTCAGATATAACTTTAGAATTGGAAAGGATAAAGATTTTCTAGAATACTGCTGGGTTCCTCTTAAATCTCGCACTTGAAGCTCATAGTTGTGTGCATAATATGCATAAATATATAGTTATACGTATAAAATTTAATTTTGAATTTAAACTAAAAAACTTTATACAAGCCAGAACTCCAAAGCGTATTATATCAAGTAGGAAGGAAAGGCAATGCAATTAAGGTCAATATTTGTAAAAATTTCAGTGGGTCCGTATTTAACAATTTTTTTACTCATTTGTAGCTTTCATATTCCATAAAAGTCCGTTTTTTTGGCGAGTTTTATATAAACAGATGGAAATAAAGACATCCCTGTTCATTCTATTTCTCTATCTCCCTTATTTTACTGTTAGTATGGCGATTAAATGTAAGAAATTTGCATTAAACATGTGAAAATTTAAATACTGTTCGCGTATTCCCTCTTTCATTGTTTTCAATGCGTCTGTGATACTTTTTAAAAGTTGTTTGGATAACGGCGTCACTTTCAGTTAAAATATTCCCACTAAAAAAATTAACCACACACGGTGAGAAAACATTTGAACATGTTTGACTTTTCTCTTGCTTTTTTGGGATTTTAAGTAACTGGAGGAGAACTTGGGTAGAATGCGTGGAAAAGTAGACAGTTTATAATATTTTGTACGGGAAGTGTAATTACTACGCTCACATTAAGTTTAACCAAATCTGTTATGACACAACGAGAAAGAGGCTTTGTTTTGTTCTCTGCACCACCAACTTTGTATTTAAAAAAGAATGAGTAAATGATGTTTTATTTCAGCATTCAAAGAAATATTTAAACTTTATTTTGGGAATGAAAACAACAGCGCTTTTAAGATGAATATGAGGACAGAAAACAAGCATTTTTTAATCTTTGCATTTTATTTTCTCAACTTGGTTTTTGCACCTGTCTAATTTCATTTTTCGTAAATAGTTTTGATGAAGAGATTCTTTTGCTTTAACAATGCATAAAGCAAACTTTCTACGGATTTAATTCGTTGCTTCTTACATTAGTATTGCCGCAAGATTAAAACTCGTCATTTATACAAATACTAACAAAATGGTCTTAAGTTTCTCTTAATTTCAAGTCCGTTTCGACTATGTTCAATTTTTGTGACCCAATTTCCTTTCCTGAAGTAATGTAAAAAAAAGTGTCCCTAAAAGATTCCCAGCATAAAGAATTATTTCACTTTGATTTTCATTACATGACAATATTACACCCGGAAGTACTCGAAATGAAAGTGTTTTCCTTTTATATTTATATGCTTTTACTGATTAAACGTACTTCAAAGAGAAGCTTCCACTTTGATATTAAAAAAGAAAACCTTGAAAGGAACGTTCAGCCTGTTAATATTCATTTTGGAGAAACATATCCTTAAACTTTCATTGTAATACTTTTGATTTTTTCCTGATTTTTAACGTGTCAAATAAGTTTTTATAAAAAATATATGCATTTTTGACATTACGTTTGAAACTTGAGAACTTCACGTGGCTCTGCTGTGTCCTATAATAAGCAAACTACGTGCGCTCTTCACCGTCTACATCAAAACTTTATTGTAATCTCATGGTTAAAATGATCCCTGTCTTTTTCGTTTTTGCAGGGACATAAAAAGTGAAAAATGAGAAAAATTAAAAATAAACTTCAAAGATGACACATAGGACATTGGCCATGTTTTCATGTGGAATAAAAACCCACTTTAAATAGGTTAAAGGTCGACGTTTATTCCCAAAATAGTTTTGTGATGAGAAAAGAAAGCTGTACGGGATTTTTACGGCTTTGTATAATTCAAACTTAAATTCTATCCGGAACATTTTTCTTACACATCTATACACTACTAGTACTCTAATGTATAAAGTCTTGTGATTATAAATACACAATGTTTGCGGCACTAAACACACTCGCATTAATTGTGGACGTGACTAAGACTCAGTATTAAATTTGCTTTCTTTGTAGCTTAAAAAGTTTTGGAAAACCTTTAATTTACGTGCAGAACGTCGTGGTAAAAACAAAGAAGGTTTCGAAAGAAAGTTTTGTATCAGAGCTTATAGGTACGAATAAGTCGGTCGTCATTCAAATGAAATTCCGTAACATGGGAAAGGATGAAATGGATTGTTTTATTATAAATTCCTGAAATAAAAAGATTACGTTACAAGTTCATATTTAAATTGACAGCAGGAATTACATTTGTGACGTTGAGTGTTCTGGGAGAGCTGGTGTTTAATTATCTAAAAGATTAAAAGAGAAAGTTGATTACATGGCTCTTATTTCTTTCCACATTAGAAAGAAACCCCTTTTCCTGAAATGTGTGCGCTTTATAATTAAAACGTCGGAGTTATGCCGTGAAAGTAGTACAGTCGGTGCTACACACACAACTTATATACTTTTGGCAATATTTCTATTAGGTATTAAAGAAAGCAGGGGAAGGCATGAAAGAAAGATAAAGTTAAACCTAAGTTTCTTTCCGTGTTTTCAGCCATATTCTCTGCTCCTGGAAGATCTGGTGCAGCAGGGGCAAAACCAGAGTCCTGATAATCATTACCATGGCCCACAAAGGACCAAGTCAGCAAGACTTAGAAACTTCCGTCGATGCAGATCTTTTGACTGGGACCATTTCCGTAAGTGCATGGTAGTCGAGCCACCGTGGGAACGAGACCAAAAGTTACATCCAACTTCTAACACTTGCTCGAATAAAACTGGTGCTGTTTCCTCTGCTTCTTCTGCTGCTCCTCCTTTCTTTTCCCCATGTTCATCTCCAACGGGTGGTGTTGGCAGTCCCAGTAAAGGTGGAGAAAGTGAACGAAAGAGTAAACTAAAGCTAACAAGTATCAATAAGTCCAAGATTTGCCAAATTAAAAATAGAGGATCCGCAGAAGCTTTGGCTTCATCTTCACCTACTTCTTCACGCGGTTTTCAAGAATATTCTACTTTTGCTTTCTCACCACCCATTTCACCAAGAAGGTTGGCAGGTCTGAGATCAGTTATGCCAAATATTTTCAGCTTCTCTAAGGAAAAGTTGAGCAGTTCAGGTAGTGTTAAGTCTGGTGGGTCAATGATGAGGAAGAAAGAGCCTCCAACTCATTTAGACTTGTTTGGCAGCCCCGTAACTCCCCCACCGCAGCCACCTTCTCTACCTCCACAACCATCATCATCGTCATCAATAGGGGAAACAACTGTTTTTGAAACCACTGTGTGTAAAAAATGTGCTCTGCTTATGCCTCAGTTAGCATCAGGGCAAGAAGAGAAACCAGAGCTAATGCAGCAACAAACTCAAACTGATTTTTCCATGGTGGATTTCACAGATCTGCAAGAATTCCTTCCGTCAACTGCAAGCACCACTGCTGCTACAGCAGCTAACGTGATCAGCTCTACTAACACCCCTCCAAATACTAAATCCGACACTTTCTCGACCAATCGTGTCATAAAAGCTGCTGAGAGGACTTCTACAGTCTTGGCAAATATCAACAAAACCCGTAGTAGCAGTCCCACAAGCACTAGCAATGCTCCAGTTGCAGTTTCCGGTACAGGAACTCCGAGTGCCATGTTTATTTGCCAAAAACATCAAGAACGACTCGTGCATCAGCATCTAGCACAAACTCCAATAGAGTCTGTTACTCCAGGGCCGTCGTCAATGATGATGCCAACAGAGAAAAAATACGTTCCTTCACCTCTCGCCAAAGAGAAAAGAAGTGAGAATCTATCATCATCATCCTATGCAGAGCAGGGTCCAGAGAGTCCAATTCGGACTGGCTCTTCAACCGTCACCACCACCGCCGCATCTAGCATTTCTACACATCCTCATTTTCACCAGCACCAGCACCACCATCTTCATCATCACCATCATCACCATCCACTGCAACAACGTCAACCAACAAAACATTCTTTAGCTTTCTCCTTGCCGATTCCACAAGTTGCTCTTCAATATGCAAATATACCGCTGATAGGAGATCCCATACAATGTCAACATGCAAGTTGTTCACAACGTCAACATTTTGGGTCGCCTTCTTCAATTGGGAAAGCTTCTTCAGCAGCTGGCTCCCTTTCATCCGATCCCATGCAAGAAGGGAGAGGAAAGTCTTCGACTCTTCCTACAATCGACAGCAAACACATTGTGGCAATCAGGAGTGCAGAAAAAAGGCGAAGATTCTTCGCTAAAAAACAAACCAACTCTGCGCCAGATACATTTGATTCTCATGCATTCCTTTCTGCAACGCAAGGTGTTCTTCACACGACAAGTGAGTTTGTTTCCAAATACTACTCTTTGTCTCCTTTTTTCTAGAAAAAAGGCATTTTAAAATGGAAATTCAAAGTACTATTTCCAATAAAACGTTGAAACTGGATTTGTAGGAAAATGCGTGATCGTATTAAAGTAGTTTTTACTTATATCGTTTTTACAAGCCATTAAAGACACACAAAAATATTTAGCCAAATTTCGTATGTAATTAATTGTTTGAGTGTTTGAAGTTTCGTAGGGTAGGAAAATTTCAGGGATATGATTTCAGCTTTAAACACATAATCCTAATTTTCCAAAGGTCAATGTGGACCCAGTCACCATTCTGACTATTATCAAAAGTCACTCCAATGTCCTCGTCACTTTTCAAAAATTTCAAAATATTTTAGTGTTTGTCATAGGAATGCTGCTGCTCTTATGATGATGAAAAAGATTCATTTTGTAGTTGAAATAATTTCATCAGTGAATGAGCCTGTGAGTAGATACACTTTAATACCTCCTCCAACGACATGACAATAACCCCACATGCTTTTTAATACAATTAGATAATATTAGTTTTTTTCTATTACTCATAATTCGTAAGTTTTTAAAAACTTTCTTTTTACTGTTATATGTGTGTTGTGCGTTTAAACCAAATCCCTATACACACAACTTTTATTTTGAATGTGATTGTCATAAATATTATACAATAATACATTGTCCGTCCATCCCATGTTCTTTCATTGTTCCTTTCTCCTGTTTCTATTACAGTATATGATTAAACTTTTTCATCGTACAAACTTTTGACAATGCGATTTTTAAGTAAAAATGATACTTTTCAATAGGAAATAAGTGATGGGTCAAAAATTTAAAGACATGAATAGACTGACATGACGCAATGTGAAAACCTTAATAAAATAATATTTTCTTCCTCTTCTCTCTGTTAAACTGCATTTAATGGCTGTGTGTGTGTGCGTTATATGTTTTGACTCACATATTCGCTCGCTTAATCACCATCACACACGTTTGTTCATCATTTTATATAAATTTATGTGCCTTCTATCCGTGACTAGTGTTCATTCTCAAGTTTTGAGTTCCTTCTTCTATTCTCTATTACGGTACAGTTTGTTCATTGAATTTGTGGTAATATTTTGTATAGATTAAAAACTTTTTTAACTGTTTATACCGGAATGGAATTTACTTTTCTATATGTGAAACTGTGATACTTCAGTAATTAATTACATTAGCTAATTTATTGTCATATTATTATGTGTGTACATTTAAATACTCCTTTATACTATCATCATAATACATACTATATTTTTATATCTTGAATGTTTTTATATGTCAATTTTTCATACTTCTTCGTCTGTGCACTGTACTCAATATTTAAGTGCAAAATTTAAAAATTTTGAGACTTTTACTTATCGTGCTGCTGTCTCTATTAAATCAGCAGTGTGTGATCGAACAATTGTATGCTAATGCTGAATTTGTAAAACGAATTAAATATATATTTCTATATTATGTAAATAACCAATTATATTAAAAATTGTACTGAATGAGTAGATTTTGAATTCAATTAGGATATACATATGATAAGTATTTGTAATTATATCACGTGAATGTTTTCGTCATACATCTTTCTTCTTAAGTATGTATCATGAATGAATGAATGTTGTTTTTTGTACATCTCTGTGTTTTGTTATGCTCACATACCCTGTATATATACGTACTTATGTGCATTTACTTCTGTGTCAATTTTCGTCATACTCAACTTTCAGCATTGATGCTAATAGTTAAAATGTAAATTGCGTAGGAGGGAAAAATGGAAAAATGAATGACACACAGATTGGAACCATAAAAATTGTTGAATAAGGCACACAAATTAATGCGCTACAAAACACAGCTTCTTCAGAACATTACAAAAACTAAAAACTATTCACTTTTCAGGTTTTCATTCAAATGCAAATCATACGGCGGAAGGGGTGTTTTTAGTTGATTGTATT
Source organism: Lepidocyrtus fimetarius (assembly GCA_036507315.1). Lineage (NCBI taxonomy): Eukaryota > Metazoa > Arthropoda > Collembola > Entomobryomorpha > Entomobryidae > Lepidocyrtus > Lepidocyrtus fimetarius. The sequence continues at coordinate 18,848 of JAANSO010000363.1, forward strand.
TACCATGCAAATCGTAATTCTTTTCTGAGTTTGTGAATAGCGTGAGGGAAAGTTTACCATGCTTTTTCTTCTGAACTAGAGTTGTACAACCCTTTTACTTGACATATCAAATTCTGTGCATTGAACCACAAGCATGCTAGTTTCATTTTGTTGAACTTTAAAATAATTTGCAAGCAAATTGAGAATAAAGAAAAAATAGATTGAATTGTGCTGAAGATGATGTGAAAACAAGTAATGTGGGGCATTGTGATTTTTGTGTAGAAATCAATGACTTGAATTGCAGTATCTAATCATGTAATTTAGTACTTGCGTAGTTAGTAATAGTTAAGTAATTGATCATGTTGTAGTGCCGTTTTGCACTGAAGCTGTAGAAGTTGGCTGTTTTAAATACATTGCTTATGTGCTTGCTCCTTGTCAGCTTTAAACCCAGCATTAGCCCATTCTAATTTCAATTAAGCTCCGTTGTTGACGAGGACAACTTTTAAGTTATTAATTTGGAGGTTTTTAGTATCATTTTGCCAGCATAATAAACTAAAATGGTTTTTGACATTCTTCGTCGCATCGTTTGTTACAGCTGACGAATTTAAACAGCTTTAGTTTCAAGGTTATGTTTCCTTAGGTTTATGTAAAAGCGTTTTGTCTTATATTCTAAAATAAATATGATTTGCCAAAAATAAACGCAACTAATTGATGTTTTGAGCTGAAACAGCAGGATTCATTAAGTTTAACACTTTGTTATGACAAGGTTACATTAAGTTTTCAATAGACATTTATTTTTTCACCTGTTTCATAAAAGCCATTACGTTGCCTATTTTAACAATAATATTCATATTACGTAATACTTTTCACTAGTACGATCTCGCTATCTAAAGAACTCAAAAGTATGTTTATGTATGCTGTGTTGATCATTTTCATGCAAATCTACGTTTTAATTCTTTTGTAGTTTCATAATAATGCAATGTCTGTTTTTAACACTGTCCTGGTCGACTACTTAATCATACTTCATTAACAATTATATCATTAAATGATTAACCAATTAAAACCAACTTCCCTTTCCAATGAAAAAAAGTCAGAATTGTTAACGGTCTTGCTACCTTGTATAAAATTAGGACGATTGTGTGGAAACTGCAAAGAGCCAGTGACTAACTGTCTTGATGGGGTGCTGCGCGTAACCAGAAGGGAGAAAGGTGATACTTCGGCTATAACTCCTCCATCCGTAGAAGGTATGTGTTCGTGTATTGTGATTGTGATTATCTTATCTCTTGTTAGTGAAAAATCTACTTTCCCCTTCTTCCTTTCCCTAGCTAATCACTGCTTGTTGTCAAAAATACAAAATATATTCCCTTCAGTCTTTAAAGAGTTAGCCATATAAATAACTGTTTGCTAACCCCTTTTATCTCTCCGTTTATGTCTAAGCCTAAAATCATACATAAGTGATGCTTGCCCGTTTCGTTTCCTAATATGATACACTTTTTGTATGGCAATTCTCAACTTCATCCCTGGCATTACATATTGCACAGTGCCCCATCTTCTTGAATAAGGGAAACATTGCTGGTGTAGTTAAGTGATGATTACACAGTGGTAGTATTTTTTAGTTGATGTGAAATCTGTGATTGTTATTGTGTGGCATGTGCATGTGCTAAAATAGACGATGAAATTAGTGAAGCTTGCATAAATGTCTGAACCAAGGCTTGTTAGTTGTGCATGAGTGGTCCATTGTGTGTTCCCAATTCTCGCTTTTTTCTCTCTTTTTAACCATGCATGGATTCGAAAATTGCCTGCTAGAAACTTTGAGAAAGTGGAACAATCACCGAAAGAATAATGGTCTTTTCTACTCTGAAAATTGTTCCAATAATGGGCATGAGATTCTGTCGACGGTTTGAGATTGTGGTTGTGATGATGACGATCAAGGAAATCGCTGTCAATGCAATTCCATTTCGATAATAATAATACCGTTGATACGTTAATGAGTAAAAATGATTGTGCTTTAGTTTTTCTATTTTCCCCTAGCAAGAATACGTACGAGTACGTGAATAAATGCGTATTCCACTAATATTTTCCTTTTTCGGAAAGAGTTAAATCAACTAGAAAAACACTACTACTACCATATAACACATAGCATACACTTACTTTAACATAATTATCTAATATGACAGACAAACACTTTAAAATGAAAGGCTGTTTTTGAGCTATAAATAGACTAAATTCTTATACATATGCCTAAGTGGAAGGAAATGTATATAAAAACATCATTATTGATCAGCTTCCATTACTATCTTGTATGATGTATTTGTATAGATTCGCGAAATTGAATTAGTAGAAAGACGAAGATTAGATGAAAAATACTGTGGCTGACATGCTGCAGCAACTAACAAGGCAGAGATGGAGCATAACGGGAAGGGAAAGAAGAAACTAAAGAAAGGTGAAAGGTTCATCGTGCTGACGAAGAAATTATTCTAAGGAAAAGGATGATTGTGGGTTTTCTTAAGGGAATATTGAAGGAAGCTTGTTCACTCTACCATTCATTTCTGAATGGCTATTTTTCTCATCGCGTCATTATCATCTATTTAGAGCTTCATTATCAACACTAGTTAATTCTATATGGGTATATTAGGTAAAATGCTGAATTTGTAGAATGAGCACACTTAACGAAGAACGTCATTATCAAATTAGCATCATTCCATAAATTCTCTCATTCAAAACCAAAGGAAATTCAGAAATAACGAATTATTTGAGTGGCTATTCTTTTTTACGTCATTTTAATGAGATCCAATCACGTTTACTTGGGTAACTTCAATATCATAATTATTATAAATTTGTAATAAAATTTATTTTCGCACATTTCAATCGAATCATCATTTTTATCTATCAGCAGATTAATACTACACTAAATACATTCACAGACAAATTTTTAGGTATTGTGGCTTGCAATAGTTTCTAATTCTGTTGATTTTTACTAGAAATTGTTTAGGATATTTGGGTCAGTGGCTGCAAACAAAAATCTATCAAAGACAATTTAATTCCTTTTATTGACATAATCATACAACTGATATAGAATTTGTGCAGAATGTATGTTTCCTGTGTTGCTCCTCGACTCTTCCTTTTTGTTATTGTGTATGGACAGATTTTTGCCATTAATACTAGAAGCAAAGTTGATATACACTTTGTACATAGATGAAGAATTACTTTATAAGTAATAATTGATAGTAACAAAGGTTAATTGACTAAAATTGCTTGTGGTGCTTGCAAGTGGTTTTCTGACTGAGTTCGCTTGAACAGGCTTTGGTCCAAAATGAGAATTTCCTCTAATTTGATAAATGGAATTAAACGCTGCTAGCTACAAAAAACGACAAAATGCAAGGCATTAACTCTGCGCAAAATAGACTACTAAAGAAGACGACTGACCAGAGAGTTTTGCCAAAGGAGAGTAACAAATTTCAGAAAAATACGGTGGTTAACCTGATTTTGGTTATGAACGAGACTATTCGCTTTTACATTTAATAAATGTCATTATCAATTTTTATTTTAAATTTTAGAGTCTAGGCAGAGTAACATATTTGCACGTTGCATAAACACTTAATGTGTGCTTTTTTAGTGTGCTACACGCACGGGCAACCGTTTGGCCTTTAAACATTTTTAAACGTCGTTGGTTTCAAAAGTAATGCAGTGGGTTGAGCAAAAGAGTCCCAGAATATTTCTAGGTTAATTACACGCGGACTTGACCAGGTTTTAAATCGTCGTTAAATGCTCCACTCATTTGGTCAAAGAAAATATTTTCTTCAAACCAAATTCCAGGATTTTAAGTATCTAAAAATAAAATATGATTTAATTGCTACAGAAGAATCCCTTTTGAAAATTTCTTAAAACTCCTATTTCATTGAAGTATGTATATCAGCGTCAAATGAACAACGGGTCTAACGTAATCTAGTGCAAATTTTCTATTTCATAGCTGAAGGCTCTCACTAAATTGTACAAAGCTAGTAATCATCATTTGGACGTGTGAACGAATAGAAAACGTTCACGGAAGTAGGGGAAGAAGTGAAAGGAAATCAGACAATTTGAAAGGAAAAGTTTTATTTATATGACACTAAAAAGCTTCTTGGTATCCACATGCCTCTTAACACTCTGCAATTTCACAATGTTTGCAGATGAAGCTGAGCACTATTTATTTTTTAAACTTGATAAGGTGTTTGTGGTGGGCGAAAAAGGAAAATGTGTATGACATGAGTAAAAGAGTAAAAAGTTGCTGTCAATCACGTCATAAATGTGCATCGTGACAAAATGTTTCTAGGGTTTTGTTAAACTGTTGTATATTTATATAAAGTGAAGCCGTTTGAAGAGTTATAAATCACTAGTTTATTATTGAAGTTATCAAATATAAAAGTTAGAGACTTTTGTGATATGGCTATTCTTATGAATACAAGTGCGACTATTAAACACTTTAGTTTATACATTTCGTTTAGCTGCATTAGATTTTATCCCGTCGCTCATTGTCGCTTTCTCTTTCTGCTGACTATTTCCGACTCTCTTAGCTTAAGTACACGAGTTTCAGTCAGTTAATCAATTATTCAACCATTTACGAAACAATGTTTAAAAATGCTTTTAGAACGGTGTACTAAAGATTAGAGATGTTATATACGTAGAGAATAAAATAATGCTTAGTTGGTAATAAAAATCCAATAATAGATCTTGCAGTTCTAATTTTCTACGTCACAAACTGTAAAAAAGAATACCTTGTGAAAATGTGCAAAGAGAGTTACTTCACTAATGCATTTACACACACATCATTTACCCAGAATACTTAGACAATTACATTCTTCTCTTAGCGTTACAACCGCACTCTCTTGCATAGAGAAGGAGAAAACAGGAATTGGAATTTTCCGGGCGAGAATGCATGATTTTAATAGAGGAGCAATTTAAAGATCCAAATTGAATGTTTTATCATGATCCCTTATCCTCAATTGTTATGTGCATAGATTAACGTATAATGGAATTTATCGTTAGATTCATTTTCAGCTAAACTATATTTCTGTCCATATCTTTTATTTCCCTTTGGGTAATGCTACGAAATCAAAGACTAAAACAAAAGTACGAAGGTTGATTTTTGTTCAATTGTACAAGAAACTTCAATAAGCTGGAACTTCCAATATTTAACTCTGCTGTTGTTTATATTCACTTTCAAACTTTTTATTTACTTATTGTACATTTATAAAAAATAAAAGCAGGTACACTTAATAGGAGTAAGTGAAAGTGTTGAGAATAACGCTTTGTCACACTTTTTATATATTTTTGCTGAGTAACTTAACACAAAGTACTAAATATTCCTATTAATATATAATGGGATTGCCTCTCTACTTTTGGCACTTTTCATTTTACTTTGAAGCCAAAGATACTAAATAAGAGAGAGAGTTGAGGTGACTTTGTTAGAAGAGTCGTCAAGTTTCCTCTCCCTCGACAACTTGCTAATTTTGCTCTTCTGTGAAACCTACGTGAGTTTAAACGAGTGGGTGAAAACGAGAGTAGCCTAGGTATGCACATGGAGAAAGCGAGTGGGGCTCTTTGAGACACTTCAACTTGTCTTTTAAATGTATTCCTAGTGAAAGTTTCAACAAGTTGGAGTGGCAAGCAAAGATACTATTGTAAAGCAAGTTTTACTTTCTCATTATTATTTAACAATTGTTTCAATTTTAATACAGGGTTAGAAACATATTTCTGTAACTCTTGTAAATAAAATAGTGGTAATTAACTACCTGCCAGGTTTTCATAAGTGAACATTTAATTTTGATTTATATTGAACATTTATTTACAAATATTAAAATATAAAAGTTTGTTAAATTAGGCCCAATTAAGCAGTGGGGAGGAGACTGAATTATATTTATTAAGTAGAGATGTGCTTAGCTTACCTACGAGTCCGTGTATTATCTAGAAATTATGTAATTTAAACATTACACTGCTTTGGGAAAGGTACGTATATCTTCTTAACATATTAATTACATTTTCATACTACCTGAAAAATATTGTTGGCATTTCAAGTGCAAAATTTTTTAATAATGAAATTTTAATATTTTATTCATTTATTTTATTTTGCATGCTGTAATGCTTTTTAACTATTGTGAGTATAATATACCACATTTACTTCAAAAAATTATGAGTTATTATCAATGTAAGACTTTAGTAGTAGTAGCCACATTCATTGATTCATTGATAGATTTTTGCAATATATTTTTGTTGTAAGCATGAAATTTGGCTGGAGAATGAGGGACGATGTTGTGGTACTTATGAAGTATTTTTTCTAATTATATTTGCCAACAACAAACCATTATTGTTTCTATGCTGTGTGGTTCACTAAACCACTTTATAACGCCACCGGCATACGGGACTCGTATAGATTTTATCGATATGCAAGACGTAGGTCCTCATCAAAAAAATATTATGACGTGTTAAAACTAGTTACTTATACAGCCGGTGATATACTCCAAAAGCAGCACGCGGAACGGTTATTTCTTTGAAAACTTAAGTTGTCCATGAAATGACAGGCTAAACTGACAATGAAAACTGACTGAGTGAGCTATCATCCAACTGACAAACTATTTGTAAAAGGGAGATTATACAAAAATCAATTTAAGGAAAATATCTACCTTGTCGCACTTTGAATTTGGGAGTGCGAGCCATGCAATACTTTTTTAGAGTAGTAGAACATAATACTGAAGAAATAAAAAAGCAATTTAATACAAACTAGGGAAAGGACAAGAAAAACTTGAACTTCCATCATACAAAAGTATTTTTCTGGCCATCACGGTAATTTTAAGACAGGTATCTTATCGCCGACAATAAAAGCTGACAAGCCAATCTGCAGGGAACCTCAATGAGAGAATTATTTTGCAAACTTTTTTTTGCATTACGTGTTTTCTGCAAATATTACGTACACATAGCGTAAATGTTTAGTGGCGTATGTGTTTACACAAGAAAAGCACGTTTAATATGTTGGCCGTATGCATGCATTCTATAATACCAGAAAAGAAATGATAGATGGGTATAGTATAATGTAAGAAAGTGAGTAAAAGAGAATTGTATTTCTAAATTAAACTTGCATTTTGTTCTGAAAATGGTTCTCTTTTGTGTCATAATCGCAATAAATATCGTTACAATTTGGCTGCACCAAGGTTACTTGCTTGGGAGTTTGCAAACTGTATTTCTTCCTTCCAGTTCGACCTCTGTCTTACATTTTTGCTGATATCAAAGAACATTTTGTTTCTGCTCTCTTCTTGTGCTCTTTTATTTCTTTGACTGGAAAAACTCGTAAGTACGAAACTATTGCTTTCAATATCATCATGACCTTTGAAAATTACGTAATCCAAAATTGCAACTGTAAACATATGCAGACTAAACAAAGATTCTTATTAACATAATAAAAGAATGTTTGTCTGTCGGTGTTTTGGTCTAGTCTGTGTTTGTGCTTGTAAAATGATTCCTCCAAGCTTTAGTTACTTTGGAGTAAATAATTTTTGTGAGTGAAAAAAGGAAATAAAAGCTTGTCGCTATATTAACCGGTACAAATGATGCTAGTAGGTTTGCTGATTATTGTAAGCTCAATAGTATTCATTTTCTTCATGACAGTAAAAAGCTATTCGTTTCACATGTATTTTAGTCTCGTATATGTAGCTCGTAAGTAAAAGTGCATGTTTTTGTGAAGTGATGATTTTAAATTTAATAAAATGTCATAGCTTGTGCATCATTGCATGAAATAATTAAACGTGATTTGTCTTCTATTGATTTTCACTAGAAATAACCTATTGTATTGCTATGATTTCAGTAAATCGTGAAAGGTTAAAAACCGCATGAGAACGATGTGATTGTGCTACCCACCAGCAATACAATGTTGACTAATTTCATATAAAACGCTGTATGAAAAAATTGTCAGTTTTTTGTGTTTTAAATTGTCTCATAAAATCATTTGTTGTATTGTTAAACCTCATATATGTGAGTATTTATTTGTGTGTACTTCCTCTGTCCATGTTATTTTGTTGATAGATTATCTCAATGTGAATTTCTTAACCAAACAATTTTTTGATCAAATGTTAAATGATGGATTCTATCATGTGAAACACTAGTTTGGGAAAGCGAGATACGAACAGCCCGTTGTGGAAATGTGGCAGTGACACATGTTTCCGAGCTGGATTATCCGGACGCGGACCCACCCTGTCACTTCTGCTGCGAACAAGCCTCCACAGCCATTCATGATGAGTCCCGTCTCCAAATCGTGAGTGGAGGTAAGATAACGCACATTTTTTCACTCTTTCGCATACTTCCTTCCCAAAAGGAAATTTCCCAAATGAGCTTTCCTCTAACCTAATAATAACTCTTACAAAATAGTGGCGATTTCTTGGAATTTTATTTTACCACAATTGCATTGTGTATTGGTTAGTTTTCACTTTTTACCGTGAAACGACGTACGTGCATTGAAAGACCATTTTGAATTCCTGGGGCAATTTGGTTAAAATTTAAGTATCTCTACAAAGTTGAATTTTGTTTTATGGCATTTAAAACAAGCAAAATATAAGATTCTGTCCGCCTTCTCAAAGCTTGATATGAAATTGAACTTTCACCCTTCTGAAGAAACTCTTTTGTTTGAATACCCGCAGTTTGCGTGTGACACGTCTATTCCTAAACTATTGTATTTCGTCAAATCCTTTCCTCTAGAAATTTCAGATTAGCCGTAGTATGCTTGTAGATAATAAACTACAAATTTGAATGCTTAGCGAAAGGAAATCTTGATTAAGACCGGATATAAAAGTTTTCTCAGAAGAAATTGGTTTGCCCACATAATTTACTTCTTTGCAAACTTTAGTCTTCAACTTTGGGCACCATTTTTCGTAATTTGTGTCACTCCGTTCCAATATAGAAGATACAAAGCCAAAGTCTGAACTAGGTTTACCCTGTTTACTACCATTTATTTTACAAACAACCAAATTTCTTACCAACTTCTTATTGTCCAACCATTATTTCTTTGAAAGCGTTCTTGTCTGTATTTGATGTGATTAGTTTGGATATACCTTTCGGTTATGAATATTCTACAAAATTATGCAAACTTATTTTTCATTCAGTCCACAAGCCTATAGTACACCTCAATGGGTCTGCTCTAGTGTTCGTACGATGAAAATCATTTATTAAAGTTCAAGTACTTTCACACATAGCAATATCAGATCTGCAGACACAAACAGAGATTTTTGTTTACACATTACTTTGGAGTTTATATATTGTTGAATCCGTACCATACACGTCAGCCCACCGCCACAAACATTGGCTGCCAATAACATTGTCCTCATCCTCATTTTCTCTTTGCACTTCCTTTCTCTCCAGATTAGTTTTTAGTGAGTGTAAAAGCAGCAAACTCCATACCTGTTGTTGTAATATCTAAAATTCAGTCATAAGATAATACATGTATAAAAAATGAACAAAAATTAAATCCAGAATTTTTTTGGGATGACGCACTTGTTCTTACATTAGCCAAAGAAAAGCGCTAATGCTTAAATTAATGTGTAGAAGTAGAATATATGAGAGAAGTAGAGTCTGACAGGAGTTTTTACTTTCCTCTTTTTTTCCTGTGAGCCTTTCCCCTCTGTTTACTTAAAACAGTATAAAACGAACTAAAATAGGAAAACTTTTTTTATTACATAGTGTTGAGGATGGGGGAAATGTGAACCTCCTCCAGCAGTACAAAGATATTCAGCAAGTTGTTGTACTTTTAAAATTGCACACATATGATGAGATGCGAGAAGAGGCAAGGCACTTATAAAGAGTCAAATAATAAAATAAGACTAATTACACATACACAAATTATGCGCTCTCCAGGCTTTGGCTACGAGTTCAAGAAAATCCGTCGATGAGTGTTTTAAAGTTTTTTTTAGTTAACTGCCTTTCAGACTGAACATTGCTCAACTGAATCAAAACCAACATGTCTTACACTATACAGTAGTTCATATTAGGCATACCATATGTATATACGCGTTGACTAAAGTCTTGGTATTTGATCAAAAGTAATCATCAGCTTGAAAAAGTTGGTTTCATGTTTTTAATTAGAGATTTTACTGCAATTGTTTAGCCTTTGTTTGAAAGAAATATATTTATATTAATGGATTGAAGTATTACTGGGAAAGGCAGCTTTTATTTAAATTTTCCGGTATTCGCCTCTGTTAATTCATCATCATCATGTATCCTTTATTCCTTTTTTCTGTCAGGGAAGCACACAAACACATTCTGAGTGAACGACTTGCTTAAAAAGAAGTTGCACAAACGGGAATTCAACTACTTCACAAGTAAAATAAAAATTAATGAACAAGGCAAGTTTTCTCTTTGAATTTACAATTCGGGAAATTTAAAAGAAAACTTTCTGCAAAATTCTTTGTGCTCTATTGCTCTGCCATATATTCCCCTCTTCTCAACTATTACAAATCTCATTAAAAACGTGATGTAATTTCATTTGAACAATAAGTAAAAAGTTTTTTTGTACAGCATAACCCGCATTTTCCCTTCCGTCTTCATCTCATACTGTCATACCCACCAAAACTTACAGGGTAGTTTCAAATATGGCACATTTTGACACTTATGTCACTTGATGTGTTTTAGAACTACGCCATACACTCCTTGTTGTTTCTAGATGAATCAAACGAAAAGAATCATTAATTCTTTGTGTAATGAAATTCTTCTGCCTTATGCGTGATTTTCCAGCATAACTTTTCCTTTGTGAAGCCTTATATCATATCATTTTCTATAAAGATTTGGCTGCAGCAAGAACAAAATAAAATTATTTACTGAATATTCCTTCCAGTGTATTTTCCCAAGCTTTGTTGCTCCACGCGTGGACCACCTACACATAATTTTATTTATATCTGTTAAAACTACTAGTTTTTAAAGATTACATTCAAAAACTAATGTTGCTAAATTTTCTCAAAACATTGCAAACTACAGTTTGTTAAAGTAGACTGGTGAACAAATCAATTAAATCCATTACAACAGTGCAAGTATGCAGGGTTTTTCCTGTTTTATGCCTTAAAGGCAGCTACATGTATTTCCTGAGAATAGGATGTAGGAAACAAATTAAATTGTCTTGGTCATGTTATTATCATAAGTCTTTTGTCTAAGCAATCTTTGTGAAACTATATGGTCTACAAAGTCTGCTATAAAATAAGAAAATTTGCTTCCGGATCCGTCCTTTCCTTCAAATACTTATTGTAACGAATGCAAATCTAAATTACAGGTGATTTCCTAACAAAGCGAGATATGTATTCCAGGAATTTTTTCTAATTAAGACACAATATCAATAAAGTTCGCAGAATTTCATATCATTCTATCTTTTCTCATAAAAAACGCAATTTAGCAGAAAAGTTTATTTTTTAAACTTTGTAGCTAGTTCTTGGCCATATCTAACAGGTCTGTTTTTACCCTTACCCACTTTATTGTATCCAGCCCACAAAAATTAGTTGTCTATTCTCAAACAACTACGTTAAAGTTTTATTCGAGCTAAATACATTTGCGTATTGTACCTCCAAACACGTAATTTAAATTTTTTGGTAAGGTTCATTCTAATTTAAAACAATGGAAATTGCTTCCTGTAAAAACTCAACTTTCCATATTAAAGTTAATAACCATGCAAAAGAAATTAAGTCTACCAATTTGCAGTTTTGTTTCTGCTAGCATCCACCCAGTTCATCATCTCTCTTCCACATGGTAGATTAGACAAAACAAAAACGCTGAAAAAAAACAAGTCATATTCAAGAACAAGGTTGAAATTTTTATTCCATCTATCAAATTAGAGAGCATTATGATATTATGTCTATCGTTTTTTAACCTAAACTAAAAGACCCAGCGAACCCAGCCCACCAAATGCCGTGAAATACTTATAATACAAACGATCTCATTAAGAATTTATTAAAACTCGCAAACTCACAACACCAGTCTAGGCAGTGAGTTAATCATAATAATAATAGTTCGTTTTGGTTCATGTTTTGTTATCTTTATCTGATAAATTTAAATGAAGGTCTGGTTTGCTTCAACTGACTGGCGGCATAAAAGACGCTTAGCAATTTTGGAGTACATTTTAATGCAGTATATAGATATATTTAAGCAAAATAGGAAAAAGAAAGTATCTAAAAATAACTACCGGACATAAAGAATTGAGGATAACCCTACTCCCTATTTCCCTCTCCTTTTCTCGTCGACAACTATTCTATTAAGTAGATCACATCATCACGCTCCTTCCCATTTTTAAATGGTACTTTTGTAAGTCTTTCACGCAATTACTGTTAAGCTGTGTTCAGTGCCTTGTGTGCCTTTTAAAGTTTTCCAACTTGATATCTTTCATATTTTCTCTTACATGCTTTCTACAAAAGTAAAATTGTTGGACAGAATTAAAATAAAGTCTTTTCTACTTTTCTATTATGTTTTTAGCCTTTGGCTAATGTTGAATAGACTGGTATTTTTGTAGATTTTTTACTGGAATATAGTCAAAGTAAAAGTGGTAATTGTAGTGGTAGTGCTGCCATTTATTATTATAGAACTCTCCAGTGAGAGCCACTCTTTTGTTGATATTTTCATTTGCAAAGAACTGACACAATCGGTCGGTTCTTTAGAGGGAGACAACGAGAAAGGAGACCAGCATTTTTCTTTCTTCAACGTGGCACCAGACGCAGCGATATATTAGTAAAGTGTACAAGGATTGCACCAACTCCACTGACGCAAGAAATCCAAGGAAGAATAAAAATTGAAACAAAAAGAGTTGAAGCTCCAAGTTCCTCTTTATTTGAGTACATAAATTTAAGTATGAAAAAAATAAAGAAAGAGAAATGGAATTACTTTGATACTTATGAACATGCCGATGAGGATACCGATGATGATGCTGCTACAAGATGGTCTCCATTTTTGATACGAAAAAGAAAATAAAAACTAGCAGAAAAGGAGTAATAACGCAGACTATTTATTCGAGTTGTAGCCTCTTTTCTCGTTTGTTTTTTGTCGTTGTTTTATGACCGGAATTTTTGTATGATATTCTGCCACTGGTTGCTGTTGCTAATGTACAATAGTACAAGATGATGATCATGATGGTGGTAAACTCAAAGCAATCTTGTTTGTAAGCAATGACGTAAAATATTGTTTTTCTTGAATATAAAAACCTTGGATGTATATATTATTGTTGGAGGCTCTCTCCTTCTTCTTCCTTGTCCCTCCTTTCAGCTACTGTTGCGGTACCTTAAAGGATAAAAAATGTGCTCCGGCTATATTATACAAATTTGAAAGGAAAAATAAGTGAAATCAGTTCAAGTAGAATTGGAAAGAGCAAAAGAAAGATGGAAGAAGTAGCCGAAAATGGGAGAAAGTAGTTCTTATGGGTTTTCAATGCACATATGTACTTGTCAGTTGTATCATTTTGTGAACAAATAGTAGTACGCGCAAGGGACAGGAGAAGGAAAGTCTTTTCTATTTTTCTCTATTTATACGCGTGTGTTTTCTATGTGAGATGCTCACTTTTCTTATTCTTTCCGAATACTATGAAAACATAAATAGAGAGAAATAGAGAAAGCAGTTCAGCAAGACTAGCATTTATTCTGTTAAATCAAATCTTGGCAAATAGTTTGCATACTTTTTTCTTTTGGGATACTTTTATTTAACTTATTTTACCTACATAGCTATAACGATACTACCTTATTTCATTAATACACGGGTTTGTTTTCCCTTCCATTTTCCTTGTGTTTGATTTCTTTCAGTTAACTATACCGGGATAGTGGAGGGGAAAAGGCATGGATGTCTTGTCCTGCTTCCTAGTTTTTTCCGGTTTTTTTCTCGGCTTAGCAAATGTGATTGTTTGCAACGAATATCTAAACAAACTGCACACTTTTACCTTTCCCATCATTTTTTCGTATTTGCTATTGAATTACACATTTGCACAAGAAAGTATAGCATAAATGGATCCTTAGAAGAAAAACAAGTTTATATTAATCATCTCTCCATTTTCCTCTTCTCTCTGTTTCTCCACAGGTTTGGTTCGTAGCAGGGATGGAAGCGCTAGAAGCGGATCAGGTCCTTACATCAATTTACCTTCACCAAACGTTCAAGCCGAGGTAAGCAATTCCCCTTTTCTACGTTATCAATTTCTGAATTTCTGTCTATAATATGCATATGTACGAATGACATACATAATATTGATTATATATAAGTGAAAACAAATCTGCTTATGTAATGCAATTCTATAAATGTATATTGAAACAAAACACACAGGTACATTGCGTAATACATTTTCGCATTGTAAACACTACAATACAGAATATGCTTCTGACGTGTGATATACTCACTATTTGCTATGAAGATTCAATTTTGGAATTAAATCCAAATTCAAAAGGTAGCCAATCTACAGGGAAAATATTGAGATGAACACCTGCAATTGGAGATTTTCCTAACAGCTAACCGTCCTAGCAACAAAAATAGGATTTTCAAGCGAGAGAAAAATAAGTTGATGAAAGGTTCTGCAGAAATGAATTTTTTGACACTATCATTATTATTAACGTGTCTATGAGACTTTGTATGTACATTTAAATTGTCACCGTAGACATCCGATGAAGGTTTTGTAACATGGGGATTAGAACGCATTGGGGTGTTGCTAAATTGTATACACACTGACACTGGCATTCATAATTACTTCAACATCATCACACCTCTTCTAATTCAACAGGTGAATAAAATTCCTGCTATTGAGAAAAGATCAGCTAAAAGATTTTGTATAGCTTCCCTTTGAAAGCTTTCATTTTAAATCTACCCAAATCCTGATTGTAAATAGTTCTTTTGAAGTTGTTCTAACTTGGCAACGAAAATACTCTTACTTTAGTAATACTGAAACTTTCTGTGCTTTAGAGTAAACAATTTTATTTTTCAGTTCCACAAATTCGCATCGTTCTATGATATCCCAATTTAAGAATTTTTTGTGAGCATATGAGCAGCTGAATACTTGTTTTAATACGTTGACAAGCGAATTGTATGATGACAAGGGAGTAAATAGATGTCTAAAGGTTCGTGATGGAATATGAAGAAATTCAATATTCCAGTAGAAAATAATATTTTGCTGGAAGTAGATTCATCATAATCACAAGCATTGCCATCATAATCAGCAACATCATGATGAAAAGTTGAATTTTGGATAGTGTTTTTTGTTGTATCTCATCTCTTGTAAGGTATATAGTAGTAGCGTTTACGGTGAATGTGAAAGGATGTGCAATATTAACCTTTAAAAAATAGGAAACTACTTTTTTACGCTCCGCTACCTTTGCCAAGTGAATTTATTTTCGTTTTGATGAGAATGATGATGTCGCATAAACTTTGTCACTTCCCCTATTGCCTTTACACCGTTGCATGAGTTTCCACTTTCCATCTACACTTTTTTCTTGTGCCAGAGGAGTAAGTGCACTGATAGGAAATCCTTGATGGAAGAAACTAAGTAAAAAACGGGAGTGAGGAAGAGAAAAAAGGAAGAGAAAGTGAAAATAGTAACAAACGAAAAAGAGTTTTGCCCTTATACTGAAAGAAAGCAGGAACGACGACACATTTTATTTAAGTCTAAAAAGGAAATTACCTTTTTTACTTATTACTTCTTTTCATCTTATTACAAAACAATTTTTCGGTTTTTTTCTGGCTTGCATGCACTGCGCTATAGTCAATAGTATAACATGTATCCGACGCTGCTTTTGTGCGTATATAATATTGGAAAAAGCTAATAGAAAAATAAAAAGATGGACAAAAAAGATATGAGTAAAAGGATTTTATCTAAACTTTTTTCTGCTCTAGCGGCTAAGAGTGTATCGAAATCTCAAGAGAAATTTTTTCTGTTTTCGATTTTAGACACGCATTTTCTAAGCTGACTCCCAGATTAAAATTTCTAGGAAGAGAATATTCGTACCATACCAATTCTATTATTGAGAATACCTGTATTATGTATGTATCTTAATACTATATCTGTACAGTCAAAATACACAGGTAACATGAGCATATACATTTAAATTTTGCAATAGTAGCATTTATTATCGATACGCATACAAATTTTAATCTAAAAGACTGCCAAGATTTAGAAGAAACACATCCCTGATGAAACAAAGATTAAATTAAGGGAAAATGCTACATTTGTTGGGAATGTTCACACAACAGGAAAAAATAATTCTTTTGTTCCTTAAGACTATAGAATAAGCTAATTAAATCTTTTTTTCGTAATACTCACGATCAGACAACAGTTTTCAAAATAGTGCTACCATTATTATATCAAATTCAATTTTTGTGAGTTTGATTTCGTATACGTCAACGTTAATAATTATGTAATTTGGGGTTCGTTTTAGCTGCTAAAGCAATTGTTTTTGTTGTGAATTTGGTGTGGTACATTTATAATATGAAAACTATATGCTGTAATCATTTTTAATTCAAATACTGCTTAAAGAGCCACATTGCCACAAAAGAGCAGTAGTCGATATCCCGAAAAACCACTACTGGATCTCTACCAGACCACTACCGCTATTGTTATGCCAGTGTACTTATTCCGTCATTTTTCCAATCAAACCACCCACAAAAAGTCTTGACAGGCTTTGTGCAAATGATTTATGTGCTGCCATGAGATCACTTTCCCTACTTTTACCGATTCAGCCTTCATGGGGTGTAAGCATACGGAAAGTACGGCAATATAAGTACACACGAGTTGTGACATGTCTACTAAACTAGGTATTATTATATTGTAAGCAACAAAGGAACACGGAGCAGAAACATATCAGCCAAAAAGGAACCTATTTGCCAAAAATGTGTTTCCTCAATGCAAACATGAAGAAAATGAACGAACCTTTCTTTAAGTATATTAGTCCATTTACTTATACTCAAAACGCAAACAAAATCTGAATTTGATATCAGTGACATAATATGAAACATAGAACAAACCATTCATTTACTAGTTTTATAAGGTAACTTTACCAACAAATAAAAAGCTGCCTTCCATTATAGTTTACGTTCTGAATGAAAGAATGCACATTTTGAATAAAAACTACGAATGGATGCTATTAAATACATATAATTGTGTTATTAATTTAAAGTAAACGTTTAGTAAATTGTAACCAATTTATCGTCTGAAATGGCATCTCCTATGCTTTAAAAGTAATATGATTGATAATGATAACTGTCAATCAAACATTTTAAAAGTTGCTTTTGCATAAGCGTGTAACCATTTACCTGTCGATATAGGAAGGGAAGCATGCGGAGGAAAATTGTAAACTAACTGGTATAAAAAAGTGCTATTCAGTCTTTAAAAGACCCACACCACTACAGCCACTACGTTCTTCCTTGCCCATTTAATATTTTCTTTTGTAAAAATGTTGCTAGTAAAACGATGAAAGCTTCAAAAGTTTCATCAACGCGAGCAAGCTTGAACCAAAACCAACGACACAAAAAATTAGGTCTTCAATCGTTTCTAGAAATTGAGTAAAAGAATATTAAATGGAAAAAGAGAAAGAAACTAGATGGTTCGTGGTGGGTTTGATGTGATCATATTGATGATGTTGCTGATTATGATAGTAGTTACTTTTGGAACTACCTGTACGTGTGTGTATGTGTTAAAAAATGTACATGTAAAGGGGTAATATTGATAATAGTGTTGAAACCAGTGAAGTTTGAGTTGCCTTTGGTAATAGTGGTGGTATGGGCAGTAGTAGCATTATGCGTGAACACATTCAGACGCCATTATTATACATGGACTATCATTAGCATGGAAAAGAGTTCTTAATAATATTGCTTCTTTCTCCCGTTCTTTCTTTTCTTTCTTCGACTATCCCAATTGCTCTTGATAGTGCACCTCCACAACTAAAACTACTAAACTATATCTACTTAATAATGCTTCCTTGACATGCCCCACCACAAACCACAGAGTGCTTCTAGTGATGTTCCTCTTTTCCTTATTACTTGCTCGAAGAGTAACTCATGAAATCGGTAGGTTAATTTCTATTTTTGTCTGTCTGTATGTCCGTCCGTCTGCTCCCAATTGATTTAATTGTGATTTAACGAATGAAAATAGACACATGCATTTTTTATACGAAGCCTTTTGTCAGAGCGAATAAAATATTCTATTAACAGGCTTTTGTGCATTGAAACCTTTCTACTTCATAGATTGTTAAACCAGTTGTAGTAAAATTAATAGCATATATGTGTAATTGAAATGTAATTTTCAACTACTCTTCAAAAATATCTTTAATAAAATAGTTTTCGCGTTCTTGTAATAAAACATAGTACTGTTTTGCAAGTGTTGTAAAAATACAAATACTTCGAGCAAGTAACTAAACTAAACACAAGCAGAGTTGCTACCGTTTATTTTACCTTTTACGTTTACAAAAGTGTTGCTATTTCTCTTTTTCCACCGTGACGATGATGACAATGGACTCCACCCGCAATTTTAAACAAGATTTTTAATATGATCATCATAAAGAGCTATATAGAGACTTTTCGGACTTTTTTTTGCTTTAGGGCTTATTTAATTTTTACAATTAATTTGCATTTAGTAAATGCTCTAATTTACGGAAACTTTACCGTGCTGAAGGAAACTGCATACAACTACTTGCTCTTACTGTGTAAGATACCGATTATGATGATTAGCCCAGTCATTTTAATTAAAAAATTCTGGTTAGAGTGTCTTAATGCACAATGTTTTGTTTTTTGCAACCACTTTCTATTACTCGTTTCCAGTCGTTCATTTCTAACATCAAATTGCAATTTCTATTGTTTCCAAATGAGCCTTTTTGAAGTAAGTAACATCAAAATAGTGATGATTATTGGAACGATGACGTTGCTCACTTTCCAGCGTTCCTTTTCACTGACATGAGCCAAAGTAGACGTGCAAAAAAGAAAACAGGCAATGTCTTCGAGGATCACTGCTCAGTCACACGAGTATAAGCAAGAATCTATAAAATAATCCTTCATATACGTACAAAATGCATTCTTTTATCTTTTAAGTAGCTTTTAGAATATAACAGGAGGCAATATCATCACGTCATCGCATAGAAAACCACATCTTTAAAAGCATAGTGCGAGCTCCCTCCTCGCTGCTTTCTCCTTCCGTTTCTTCTCACCTAATACTACTCCTTTTTAGTGGTAAAGCTTTCAATTTAGAGCAACATAGTTTTACTTTCCATTCATATTCTTTTCCTAATCTCTCTCTCTCTTCTTAAGCTGAGAAAACAAAAGGAAGAAAGGAAGTGTGTGTAAAATTGAAACATGAACATTTTATAAGAATGGATGCTATTGTCTCACTTCATAAATACTTTTAACCTTCAGTAGGTAACGAAAAGAAGGCAGGTTTTGTTCAGCAACTGCAACAGTAAAGAGTTTCAAGGTACCTACGAATTCAAGTACCATTTTAATTTGGTTCAGTATTGCATTTACACAAGCTTCATATTATGTGGGTACTATGTTTTATCATACCTTGAAGAGAAGTTTTGAAATATTGTAAAACAGTTTAATTTTGGAATTTAAGGAAGAATGCGATTATTTCAAAAAATCTGTTTTCCATTAGGCAACAAAAAATCTCTACTGTTGAACTGTTTATCTTTGTTAAGTTTTTTATTTAGTTTTTTATGAGTGTGAGATGAATGAATGTAAAGTTTTGTATGTTTTTGAATGGGCCAATTAGAGAGGTATTCAGTTCTATCTGGACCCGGCAATATTTGATGTTAAAATATTAG
>JAANSO010000364.1:0-38539 GCA_036507315.1 Lepidocyrtus fimetarius
GACCTTGTCGCTTTGGCAAATGTCCATTTGAATACCATTTACATTACATTGAAGCAGTCGAAGCAAACTTACATCATTCATTGACCATAGCAGTTTACCAATGTATGAGTAAATAATCTCACAATGCCCCACTATCACATAAGCTGTAAGCGCCAAGACCGGCAGTTTGAATATGCATTCATCTTTCATCTAAACAAAGATTCGGTACACGAGGTAAGGGAGTAGCGATTTAATATATTAAATCGACTAACAAAGACGAAAAGTTCAATCGCCATGACAACTTTTATATAACTAAAAAAGTAGTATCGGTAATTATGGGGCAATGAGTACAAACACACGAACGCCCGGTAAAATTCAAAACTGGTTAGAGACAGAAGAGAGGAGCATCTAACATACAAACACAAAGCCATAGACCTAATACATGAATACACAGCATCAAATCAACCCATTCTAATACTTTTTTTGGCTGATGCAATCACCTTTTCCTCGTTTAGCAAAAAAAAAAAAAAAAACAAAACCCGTATAAAAATATCCATACTATCCCCCGGCTCTTTTGCCTTTTTGGAATAAACAAATTTTCTTCAGTTTTTAATAAATTTAGTTAAATTTAAAGTGCAATCTATAAAGTTTCTAAATTTAAATTTAACCAACACTATGGCCGACCCAACAGCTGCGAGTAATAATTCAGAGGTATAACCGTATTTTTATATGTAGTCATGGTAGCGTTATCTTATATAACCCATAATTTTTACCTAAAACACAAAAATTTTTTCAAACCCCACACACAGATCTTCGACCCAACAAAAGAAAAGAAAAAGAAGAAGAAAAAGGTACTTGACCTAGACTCAGTACTACTAGGCTCCTCAGCCACATCCTCAACCCAACCGGAAGACGACGGCCAAGCCAACAAGTCAAACGACCCTCACCAAACCGGTCCCGAAGAACTCAACGATGAGGAGCGTGGTGGGGGTGGTGGTGGAGGGGGTAGTAGTGGGGCAGGTGCTTTCGATGACATTCTAGAGAGTCTCGAGTCTTTTGGGAGTAAAAAGAAGAAGAAGAAAGTTAAGAAGGTTGTGTTGGAGGAGAGTAGCATTGCGGAGATTGTTGGGAACGAGGAAGTGGGTGGTGGTGGGGAAGAGGAAGGGTTGGACTTTGGTTTTACTAAGAAGAAGAAGAAGAAAGCTAAAGTTGGGATTGATGACTTGGTTGCTGGTGGTGGTGGGGTTGATGAGGAGAGTGGTGGTGGGAATGGTAAGGGTCTGATAATTAATTAGTTACTTTAGCCACTACGGATTATATGTTATATGAGTTCACGTTGTGTGTGTGTTTTATTATTATTACACGCTGCTCACTCTCTCTCTCTCTATGGAAACAGATAAGTTTGAGTTTGATTTAAATGATGATGATGGTGGTGGTGGTAGTAGTAACGAGGTGGTTAGCGAAACTATCATCGTTGAAGATGTTGTTGCTAGTACTACTCCACCGTCGTCATGCCTACTACTACCTATCATAACTACTGAATTGTGCAGTGGTTAGGAATTTTAAAAATACATAATTATAGAGTTTGGTTACCATGACAACTAACAACAACTAACTCATATGTATATTATCATGATTACAGATGAAAACACAGACGTACAGTTCAACGAGGACGACGAAGAGGGTAGCAGCGGAGGAGGAGCACAAATCCCTATACCAACAGCTTCGATACCAAAATCATGGTTGTCCTCAGACAGGGACTACACGTACGACGAGCTCCTAGACAGAGTGTTCGAGATTATGAGGCAGAAGAACCCAGAAATGGTGACAGGGACTAAACAGAAGTTTGTAATGAGACCACCCCAAGTGGTTAAAGTAGGAACTAAGAAAACTAGTTTCGTTAATTTCATGGAGATTTGTAAGATGCTTCATAGGCATCAGAAGCACTTGCTGGACTTTTTGTTGAGTGAGTTGGGGACGAGCGGGAGTATTGATGGGAATAATCAGTTGATTATTAAAGGGAGGTTTCAGCAGAAGCAGATTGAGAATGTGCTGAGGAGGTATATTAAAGAGTATGTTACTTGTCATACTTGTAAGAGTCCGAATACGTTGTTGCAGAAGGACTTTAGGTTGTTCTTTTTGCAGTGTGAGGCTTGTGGGAGTAGGTGTAGTGTTGCTAGTATTAAGCATGGGTTTCAGGCTGTTACTGGGAAGAGGGCTGCTATGCGGGCTAAAGCTAATTGAAAATTGGGTTAAAAAAAAGATCTTATTATTATTTTGGAGTAATCGTGTGTGTGGATATATTTCGTACTTTTTAGGGGATAAATAAATAATCAATTTTTTTGTGTCGTGTATACTATGGCGTTGTTCTTGGAGGTGTTTTATTGCATATTATGATTGTAAAATAAGTATTTGCACTGTTTCCATAGTAACGCATGTAAGCATAATATAGGATGCATAATATTATTGAAATTGAAAGTAATGAGTCTTATTTATCCGATTCATATTATGCAACTCTTGTGGTTTCCATAGTAACATGAAACATCATTTTACATATAAAAATATTGCATTGGTTATTGTTTATAAATAAAAACTCCGTTACAACAATATAATATGATTGTAACTTTTTATTGTTTCCATGTGAACGCAATAAGCATTTTGTAAAGGGTGCAAATGATTGAAATTGAAAGCATTGAATTGGTTATTGTTTGTTCATAAATAAAAACACCGTTACCACATAGTAACATAATTTTGATAAAAAACTTTATTCCGATTTAAAAAAACAACATTACAATATTTACATAACAGCAGTACTACCATAAGTTAAATCTTTCTTTATCCAAAAAAAAAAATTAATATCATTAATATTTCCTAACAACAATCCTCTCGTATTATTCTCTCCCTAGCAACAATTCAATGTACGTTAGTTTACATTCATTCGTATAAAAAAAACCCAGCTAGTTTTAGTATCAAAAACCGTTCCAATTCAGATATATATATTTTAAAAATCATTTCTAGAAAATAAATACGAATTTTCTCGTATATATATACAAACAAAAAACTAAAACAATAATACAAAAAAAACACGAATAAAAAGATGCAAAGAATTTCAATCAACATCCCTCCTATCCTCACGACCCTCCTCTCCCCCCACTCCCCCCACCCCCTCATCATTATCAAAACTCAACTTCCGCTTCTTAAACCCTTTCAAAAAACAAGCATACTTCTTAGTATTCAAACTAACTACCCTAAGCTTCCCAAACTGTCATTTCCCATTATTACTACACCCACCACCCCCAGGAGTACTACTACTACTACTACCCCCACTATTATTACTACTCCCTGGCAACACAACCCCAGGTTTACTTTCTAAAAACACTCGTAGCGTATGCCCTGCTTTACCAACAGGACTATCATCCTCGTTAAAAGTTTCACAGTTGTCGAATATCAACCGTACGTCTTGTAGAAACCCTTCTTTGTTTTTGTAGTATCCGGATAATAGACGGGTTCGGATTGTTTGTAGGTCCATTGGGGTTTTTATTATCTGGTTGTATAAAAAAATAGCAAAATTACGTTACAATGAGCTTCAAATAACGCCGTACAAATGAGTTTGAAATAACATAAGTTTAAAATGACTATAAAATAATATCCCAAATTGGCTTACAAATATATATGTCAACAAAAATAATCATAAAATAACAAAATGAGTAATCATAAAACAACCACCCACCCTCACCTTCTTATAAGTAGGAAACTGCCTCGTATTAACAGGCTCCAAAAACGGCCAAGCATCCTCATGCCCAACCAAATCATCAAGAACCTTCTCACACCACCCCATCTCAGCTTTATACTTCTTACTATTCAGCTTCTTCTCAACAATCTTCTCAGGACTGTCACACTTCTCCGGCGAAGACGACGAACCACCCCCACCCCCACAAACTTCCCCCAACCCACCACACTCCTCCTCATCCAACCCCCCAGTACCAACAACCTCATCCTCCTCAGCATTATCAACGATTTTCCGCTGCTCCTTCTTCCCTTTCTTCTTCTTCTTACTACTCTCTTTCTTATTAGCACTACTACTAACAGGAGTGGAAGCCCTACCTTTACTAACCACAACGTCAGGCTCACTCTCACTAGCAACCCCAACGTTACTACCCGACCCATGAGGCGTAGTATTCCCAACAACAAAACTACTCGAATTACTCGAATCCGAAATATTCCCATCAAACAATCCCCCTTTCTCACTCCCCCCACGCTTCTTCTTAGGACTAGCAGACTTCTTCTTACTACTACTACTACCTCCTTCTCCACCACAACTATTACCACTAACTTTCCCCCCATTATCACCTTCACTCTTACCCCCATCACTCAAGTTCCCCATAGAAACAGACACGGCTTGACTCAACGTAACTTTCTTATTCTCACTATTATGATGGTGATGATGGTGATGATGCCCACTACCACTCATCCCCCCATCCCTATGATCAGGACAAAACCACCTCCCCCTAGGAGCTTTACTAACAGGAGGAACAATACAATCCTGATGATAAGCCTTAACACACTTATCACAACAAAGCAACTTAACATTAGGAACCTGCCCCTTCCCACAAACAATACAGCACTTGTTCCCAGTAGCCTTGTTAATACACTCCCAGCAAAACCAGTCCCCATCCGGAATATTCTCCAACGGGGGTTTAAAGCAGTACGTGTGGTAGCCACGGTCACAAGCGTCGCAAAGTAAGAGTTTGTCCTCGTTGTCCCCACCCTTGCAGAGTTGGCAGGAGGCTTTCATTACGGACTTGTCCCATGCTATGGAGGAGTCTAGTATGTAGATTGCCATTGAGAGTACGGATGCGGATGTTGTTTTTTGGATTGCGTCACGCCAGTGGTTTAAGAAGCGGCTGTAGGTAAATAAATGCGATTGAAATTAGTGTTGAGTAAGTTTAAAATAAGGTAGAAATGAGTTACGAATGAGTGTAAAATACGTTATAAATAACCCACAAATAAATGAATACAAAAAAGAATTACCTCTCCCCTTTCCCACCACCCCCCTCCTCTTTCTCCCTCCGCGCAGCAATCTCCTTCTCAATCCTCTCCCTCTCCTTCAACTCCATCTTCAACTTATTATTCTCATTAATCTGCTGCCCCCTCGTACTACTAGTACTCCCAATAGGCCCATCCAACAACAACCCATAACTCACATCCTCACTCTCTTTCAACAAATGAGCCAAATTAACCTCCAACCCACTCTTCCCTAACGGAGGCTTCAAGTACCTCCTCTCAACCGCCCCCTCCAAATCCAAAACCCTCTCTTTAACAATCTCAATAATCTGCTCCTCACTCAAATTCTCACTCATGAGATTCCTACTGGGCAAAACCCACCCTTTCACCTGCAAACTAGCACTAGCCACGCGCTCCTCTAGCGTCTCCAACGTCTCAATCAACCCTAAATGTATCTTATACAGCAATTCAGGATCAACAAACCCTTCGTCCTCATCCTCATCCACGCGTAGCGTCCTCTCGACACGCATTCCCCCACGGTTCTGCTGCTGCTCCCCCTCCTCCTCATCTTCATCTTCCTCTTCATTAAAATCCGGAACTTTACTAAAATTATTATTACTACAAACGCTACTCAACGCATTCTTAAGATTCTTCTCCCGTATCCCTTTCTCATACAACTTCTCAACAAATTTACTCAACCCAACTCCACCCTCCCCATCATCCTCCTCCTCCTCCTCCCCCCCAACATACCCCCAATCACACCAATCCCCCCTCTTCACATACTTAACCAACAACTGATCATCACTCAATTTATTATCAGAGTCCTCAGGCTCCATAACTTTCCCACTACACGCAACCCTCGGACCAAACCCAAATATTTTAATCACGGGTGGAGGTACAGTAAACGCTGTAACAACTGGCTGTTGTTTATTATTAACCCCATCGTTATGATTCTGAACCTCCCGTTTCTGCTCATCAGACAATTTATCCTCACCCTCCTCATCAACAACCACCTCCTTCTTAACAACGACAACCCCATCTTCATCATCATCCGTTTTAATCTTATCATCCACATCCATGGCAACACCATCTTCATCCTCTTCATTATTTTTCTTAACTTCCGGTTGCTTACTACGAACACGGTCCTCCTCTTCATCATCCTCCTCCTCCGGACACTTTTCAAACTTCTCTTTAACAAGTCCCCTCAACTCTTCAAACTCCCCAGTCTCACCCCCTTCGACATACACACCCCCACCAAAGTGTAGGTTCCAGTATCTTCTACGCCAACGGTCTTGGCCTAGACACACAGACCTGATAAAAAACAAACAACAACATTTGTATAATATTAAAACCATAGCAACAAAATAACCCATAAAATCATAATGAAACCACACACACATACCGTATAGATTTACTATTATCCTGCATCTGCTTCTTCAACTTCTCGTTAGTACTACCCAAATTCTGTACTTTAGCTTCCAACTCCTCGATAGTCAGTTTGCTATCAGGGTCGTTGGAAATGGAGTCGGCCACGCTAGCTACTGCAGCGTATCCTGGGTCTTTAGGGTCCTTAGGTGTTGGTTTCTCGTCTTCACCTGAAATATGTGAAATATATGTGTAAATGATTTTAAATAACGTAAAAATGATTTTAAAATAATGCAAAAAAATAACGTACAAATGCGCTTAAATAAGACTAAAATATGAGCAAAACAAATATATACCTTGCATAATACTATCCTCCCCAGCAGAAACCAACTCCTCCATACACGACGAACCCTTATTCCCATTAGTAGTATCCTCCCCACCACGCTCTCTACTACCACCCCCTTCCCCATCCTCCAAAATACTAGCAACAACTTGCTTCCTAGAAATCAACATCCGCAACTTCCTAACCCTAATCTCATTCTGCTGCTTCTCCTTCTTACAATTATGTATCTCCTCACTACAAACCTCAAGATACTTCAAAACAGCTTTATTCTGCAACAACAAGTCACAAATAAACTTGACAACAACACTCTTCCTATACGCACTCTGAGCACTAAAAGGCCCCCCCTCCAACCACCCCGCATACTCCTCAGCCTCCGGCTCACTATCACTAATCCCATTCAAATAAATCCTAAGTATCTCAGACATACTCCCAAACGTAACATCCGCCTGCTTCAACGTCTGCCCAAACGGCGTAAGATGCTTAACCCCAGTAGGATTAGGCAACCCAGGATCCTCCACCGCACAAACCAACAAGTGACAAAGCACACTCACCAGCTCCTCCTCATTATCCTCAACATGTAAAAAAGCTTTTTGCAAACTCCCTAAGCTAGGAAGACTCTCAGAATCAAACCCTAACGTTTCCCCAAACGTATGAAGAAACTCATGGATCTGTAACAAGTTAGCAAAAGTCTTAGGATTGAGTTTCTTTCCTTTAATCTTACGTATCCTAGGCAACACGTTGGCTGAATCCTCCAGTAATTCGTCAAACTCGTTAACAGCCCCACTACGAGATATCCCAAACCCACTCAATACCTCGTGCTTATTCTTATTCCCCCCATCACTCAATTTACTCAACTTCCGCTTATTCTTCCTGTACGATTCTATCAATTTAACGTAATTACTATGCTCAACGCGCATACGAAGGTTCAATTTCTTCACAACTTCCTGTCTCTTGCGCATGTGGAAGTACTCAACTAGCTCGTCGTACTCAAACCTCTTGGTACAGTTCTCAGAGACCGGAAGCACAAACTTCCCTAGCTGGATCTTAGCGTTGAACGTAAAGTTTTTAGGATCCGGGATATTAGATTTTTTAATTTCGTTCAAGCTTGAGTAAACTTTACCACCATCTGGGTGAATGTACGTTATTTCACAGGCTAGAGATAGGTTCTCGTCGTTAAGATCAAAGTTTTTGAGTATCATTTCACGTTTCCAGCCATCTTTTATCGGGATTGAGTAGTCTGGGGGTGAGATTATTATGGGTTCTGGTGGGGCGTGGGCTTTGGGTTGGATCCCGTAGCCACGTTGTTTCTTTACGTCTTCTTTCGTTAGGTTTAAGTTGAGTGGGGGTGGGGTTGAAGAATTGTTGTAGTCTGGTTGTTGTTGTTGTTGGTCTATTATCCAAGGGCGGTGGTGGCGGAATTGGGGTTGTTTGTTGTTTTGTTGCTTGTTTGCTGATTTACGTGTGGTGGAGTTGGAGTGTGATGGGGCTCCGATTAGACCTATTTGGGGTTTTCTTGGGATCACGTGGGTGTAGAGTTCTTTTACGTACTTGTGGGCTTCCGTTGCTACTTCGTCTTGGTCTGGGGGTTTTGTGTCTCTCTTGTCGTTTCCGTATCTGTGTGGGGTAGAGAAAGAGTTTGCAATTGAGTTTTTTATTGTTAGATTAACGTGACCATTTTTGGTTGTCATGGTTTTACCAGGTCTTTTTTTTTTGTTTTTGTGGTAAAGGATCATACAGCAAAAACAAACTAGTTGGTTTTTGTAACAAAATATAGAATATTAAAATGTATATATTATATACAATTTTCGCCATGGTTACTACACGGAATTGTAATAATAAAACATTAAAAAAGTAAAGCCACGAGCATTTCCATCTACATGACATGTTGCCATGACAACGCATAATTTTGCGTGTAATAAAAAATAAAAAATAAAAAATAAACAAAAAATCACGTAAACAATCTCACCTGAACGGAGTAGAATGAGCAGGAGGAGGAGACCCACCTCCTCTACCACCACCACCCCCACTATTATTCACAACACTCGCAGGAGTTATCGTAATAGGAGACTGATGTAAATGAGCAACCCCACCACTACCACCACTACTATCCCTCCCTAAATTCAACCCACCTTTAGTATCCAAATTAGCAGGAGTTATAGTAATAGCGTTATTATTCCCCAAGTTAATAAGCTGCTGCTCAAACTTAGCTTGCTCACTACTAATACTTTGTTGTTGAACCTTAGGCTTAGGACCTCGTTTATTAGGTTGCTGTTGTTGTTGTGGTGGTGGGTTTGATAGTGATTTGAGTTGGTTGAGTAACGACTGGTTAGAATTACCACCAGAACCCCGATTATTATTATTCTTCTGGACTATTATTTCCGTGTCTGCTGGGAGTTTAGCGGATGCTAGTACGCTTGATTTTAGTAATGATGATGAGGGTTGTGGTTGTGGTGGCGTACGTTGTGTTTCGAACTGTTCGAATAGTCTGGATAGGTCTGGGGTTGAGTTGTTTGATCTTTGTAAGTGTTTTTGTTGGGGTTGTCGGTTTGTTTGTTGTTGGGGTGTTGATTTACGGGTTGGTTGGGTTGAACCTTTTTGTTTTCCTCGTTGTTTGGGTTGCTGCTGTTGAGCTTGTTGGGCTTGGGCTTGTTCTTGGATGCGTTGGAGGTAGTCCAAGTACATCCATTGCTGTTGGGCTGCAAGTGCTGCCGTTGCAGAGTCTTTTTTTGAGGGTTGGGTTTGTGGGGATTGTTGTTGGAGTGCGGCGGCTGCTGCAGCGGCGGCTGTTAATTGTTGGAGGGCTGCTGCTGTTGCTGCTGCTGATGATGACGAGTTGTTTGAGGAGGGTCTTTGGTGGTGTGGGTGGTGGGGGGAGGAGTTACGGGGGGATGGGGATGGGGTGTTTGATGAGGAGCGGGTGGGTTGTTGTTGTTGTTGGTAGTGGTGGTGTTGGGGTTGTTGTTGGGAGGCTGCTGCTGCTGCGGCTGAAACAATTTAATTTAAGATTATTTATAAACATTTTTACGTAAGTACTTGATCAAGTACAAATACACAAAAGTTTCCACGTTTCCATGGTATTTAAGTTCAAAAACAAAACGTGGAAGCTTTTGTGTATTTGTACAAATGTTAATAAAAAGCGAATTATTTCACCTGTGAATAAACACCATGGTAACTTAAAAACCCTCTATATAAAAATCCTTACCAAACAACTCCGAAATCTGCTGCTGATGTTGCTGGGCAGCAGCTAAATTATTCTTATCACTACCACCTCCACCAAGTACACCAAACAGCGCTGCTGCAGCTGCTGCTTGTGCTGCTGCCATGTTAGAACTCGAGGAGGCTCCTCCACTCCGTTCTTGTTCTTGGAGGAAGTATTGTTGGAGTAGGAGTTGGTTCATTTGGTCTTGAGGGGATGGGGTCACGTTGTATCTTGATGAAGAGGAGGATTGGGATTGTTGTTTTTGGTTAGGTTGTTGTTGCGATCGTTTTTTATTTCCTCCTCCTCCACCACCTCCACCTGGATTGTTGCCACGGTAGTCCATCGTGTTTATTTAAATCGGGGTGGTTTTCAAACAGCTGAGGTATTATTTAGGTTTCTTCATCATCGTGTTATTAGTTTCCATGGGTACGGGGTTAGTTGGTTGTTGTATTTTTTTTACAATGTTTATATGCACAAAAAAACTACATAAGTTTGTGTTATTTTTTATTAAATTTTTGACACTTAATAACTGACAAGTGACGTTAAAAATTAACTCAACCGGTTTTGACTTTTAAACTGCTGTAATATTTTATAAAATAATTAAATCACATGGATTTGAGTAGCCTTTTTTTCCGGTAGTTCACACACGTTTTTAATTAAAATTATATATTTTTGTTGATTTTTTAAACAAATGTGTGTGTTTTTAGAGGAAGGAAGATGTATATTATGGGTAATAGACAAGAGTAGAATGAGAGAAGCTTTTTTTTTTGCTATGGTGATAGTGATGATGATGATGGTTGGTGGAGTGATGGTGATGGATGGGTGTATTCGAAGGGGAGAGACAGAGAGAGAAAGGAGAGAGTCTTTTCTTTTTTGGTGTACACACAAAATTGAGTGTATTGCATAATGTTTGTAGATAAAAAGGTTTTAGTAGATTTTTTTTCCTTTTTCGTTGTACTGTAACATACTTACAAGTTGGCATGGTGATGGTGGTGGTGAGACGTAAAGCTTTTTTTTTGGTTCGTGTGTGTAGTAGAGAAATGAACGGTCTTTTGTCTTTGTTCTTGCAAGATGCTTGCTTTTTCCAGGGGTTTTTTTACCTGGTGTTTCATGATTTTTAGTAACGGGGTGTTGTTGATGGTGGAAATCAGTGATTTTTGGATTATTTATGAGTTTTTGATTATTTTTGTTTATGTAATCCTAGAAGTATACATAGCAGTATCCCGGTTATATTCATTTAGAAGATGGGGGCAAGCTCTTTTCTAAGCTGAAATTTTCGTTGGGATTCTCTGGAATTTTAAATAAGTTGTTTCTATAATGTGTCAGTCTCAGTTACGAGCTCGGATACCCCGAATTTGATACACCTTATAAATGAATGGTAACTAACTCGTTGTCTATAGGCATTTTGGTTTAATTATAGCAGTCCTTTTGAGATAGGTTCTATGAAATTATATATAGCAGCTGCTATGATTAGAAGTTTTACGGTAATTTAAACGTGTAATTAAGCTTTTTAAAAAAGACGATTATCATCGAAAAGTATTTCAGCCTTGAAATCGAAAAATAAAATCGATTATTTTCCCATCACCAGGGTTTTTCCTAAATAATCGAATAACGAATTTCAACCAAAAGCAGTCAGTCAACAGTTTTGATGATAATCAAGATGAAATTTTAGGCGAATAAAACATGATAATTAACAAACTGCTTTGAATACCCCTTATATTGCTAATTGCAAAAATGTTTGTGGTTCAATTATAGCAGTGCTTTCGAGATACATGCTATTATGATTAGGTGTTTTACGGTAATTTAAACGTGTAATTAGGATGAAAAATTGAGCTAGTGACTATGTAGGATTACTACCTTTTACTTTAACACAGAAAGTCAAGTCAAGTTAACATAAGGTTTGTTTTGTAGTAATGTCAGATTTCTTCTATTTAGAAACGTATATATGTTTATTAGAGGTTGCCATCGCAACGATCAAATTTTAATAAAAATATACGTAGTAAAATTTTATCAGAATTGGCTTTACAATATTGCTTCCGGTTTTATTCAAAAACCTGTATAAACAACAAGACGTTCCCATGGTGATATAATATATGATTCATTATCATATATTATGCTAGAATTTTCGGTGTCAGCAACTCTAATTTTTACATGAAATCTATGTTTTTGACCTATATATTGCCTGATTTTTAATTCGTTGTTGCTACAGCATTATTACGTGTAAAAAATTTCTATTACTTACATACAAAATGAACTTTTTTAATCTATTAATATAATACCAAATGTTTTTAAAATTATGCAAATCATTGTAAACCAGACGTGTACTTATAAAAGTTTTTTATTTCAATTATTAACGATTTAAATGCATATTTTTCACAAAAAAAATAAATCATAAAAAACACGCTAGTTACAAATTTTTTAAAAAAACGGAACTAACATATCATTTCCATAACAACCACACACTTACATACGTTCTTAAATCCATAATACACTTCCGGTATACATACGTATACATAATTCATCTTTTTTTATATACCCTCACCTTCCGGAACAAAAAAAAATCACATACATATTTAAAAATAATCACGTTTTTTACACACACACAACAAAAACCCCACATTATAACGTCACATAAAAAAATCAAAATATTTTTAACAAAAAAAAACTTCCTCATTCATATTCCAGGATAAAAAAAACTGTCAAGAATACATAAAAAACCATATAATTTTAACACAAAAAAAGCTATCCAAACACAAGGACGAAGTATAAAAAAACTTGCTCATCTTCTTCTTACAATCCATCATTTTCCAACGAAAAAAATGAGCAAGAACCTTTTTTTTCTGCAAAAAAATATCCCTTTTTTATCACGATATATGATGCATTTTTTTACCTAAACATTTTAGTCCATATATATAATTACTATGTCACAATCTCTCGTCTTCTTCTTCCCTCATATCACCATATAACGATCATAATCCCTATAAATACAATTACATACTTCTTTAATCCCACACACAAACACTACATAACCTTGAAAAAAAGAAGATCCAAAAAAGTCTCCTTTTTTATTACATACTCGTTACCATAACTACAGAAAAAAAAGTTATAAATATTATTATTATCTTGTTAAAAAAACATGTATATAGTTATGGTAACGGATAACGACCATCCTCACGATATACACACAAATCCATATTCATAAAACAAAAACTAGTAGTAATTTAACACATTTTTTTAAAAAAACTGCAAAAAAATAACGTTTTTTTAAACTAACCAGCGCGTCTTCTTCATCATCATAATACGTCATCATAATCCCCAATATAAAAAAAAACAAACCCCTTAAATATCCACACACAACCATATCTCACCCTTTCATACACACACATCAAAACCATAACATATAAATAAAACAGCAAAGACCCCATAACCAACTCCAATTTCCAACAACCACTCACTACGATCCTACCAACCGTCGTGTGATCAACTCACACACAAACACAGTCATCGTTATAAAAGCGGAATGACTAGTTTTTCAAAAAAAGCGTAGTTAATAAAATTTTTTAAAAAACGTGTACGCGAACAACATTCACTTTACGATTTTTTATTTCTTTTTGAGTGATTATAGTAACTTTGCATTAGTTACGTGTTTGTGTACCCTTTTGTGTGACAAAAAAAAATTAAATTAACGCTTCTGCTGCTGCTGAGTGTGTGTGTGTGACGAAAAGTGGTTCGTTATATATTTTTTTATACTTTCACTTTTTATCCTTTGTGTAATATATTTATCGTTATGGTGATAACATAATTATATAATATCTTGATACTATCGTGCGTGTGTGTGTTTGTAGTAGTCTTAAGAATTTTCAAACCGTTTTTTTTTTGTTTGAAATATTACGTAATTACGTTTTATTGGTTAAACACAGGTCTACACGAACATGAGGAGCACCTGGAAAATCGGTTTGTTACTATTGGTTACAATAGTAATAGTAGATTGTCAAAGAACTAGAGGAAGTTCTAGTACTAGTTCTAGGTTGAGTACTCCAACGACTACTCCAGAGCCTAGGTTCCTTGCTCTACCTGATCCAGGTAATAATAACTCTTGTTAAAAAGACACTCGTTTATTTAATCATTTTTACGCAATTTTAACATTACCATATGACTCCTTCCTTTCCCAAAAAGTAAAATGCTCCCGCCGCCCTAAAGAATTCTTCTACGAAGGCCACTGGTACTTTTACAGTGGAAACACAACCCGCTACCGCCACTCCGAAGTAGACTGGCTAGAGTCTAGAAACGCTTGTAGGGAGTACTGCATGGACGCTGTTAGCATGGAAACACAAGAAGAAAACGATATTATATTCGATATAGTGAAGAGGGCTAATTTAAAGTATATTTGGACTAGTGGGAGGTTATGTGATTTTAAAGGGTGTAAAGAGCGTCCGGACTTGCAGCCTGTTCATGTTAATGGGTGGTTTTGGAGTGGGAGTGGGACTAAGATGGCTGCTACTGATAGGAGTCCTAGGGGGTGGGATTATCAGGTAATTTAGTTTTTAACTTATTTTTTAGGGTATTTTAAACTCATTTTAAGGTTATTTATGCATCATTTTACACTCATTTTAATATTATTTATGCATCATTTTACACTTATTTTAAGATTATTTATGCATCATTTTACACACTCATTTTAAATATTATTTAAAACCAATTCCAGCCCTGGAGCTTCACAGGAAACAACAAAAGACCCCAACCCGACAACGCAGAGTACGACATCAACGGAACACCAGAGTCCTGTTTAGCAGTTCTCAACAACGTGTACAAAGACGGAATCCACTGGCACGATGTAGCTTGCTATCACCCTAAAGCCTTCGTTTGTGAGGATTCTGATGAGTTGCTTAGGTATGCTAGGGCTACTAATCCTAACTTGCCTATTTAAAATGAATATATGGAAGTCTTTTGTGCGTTACTATATAGTTTTTTTTGTGATCGTATGAATGAAAAAACGTTATTTTTTTCATGGCATTATACTAACTATAATCGTGATGGTGATGATACAAAACAAATAACTGAATTTTTTTTATATTTAAAATTTAAGGAAGCAAAAAAGACCTTTTTGTCATACACGTTTTATTACATTTTATATATATTCGTGATCTTTTTTCTGAATGCCATATATATATAATGCGGAATCCCCTGATATACGTTGTACTTAATTTATTACATAATTTTATATAAATACGTGGACTAAGTCAATTTTTATATGTTATTTTACACAATAAAATATTTTTATATAACGTACTTATCTGAATAGTTTATTTAGTTTCTTCTACTCGTTCGTGAGTGACCTTGACCTGATTTATAGCTCTTTTTTTTTGAAATCGTTAAACAACTCGCACTAAACCTTCGAATATAAATGTTTTTATTATTTTTTCATATTGAGTAATAACACACACACAAACACATTTCCATGGTAACTTATACGCATACGTCTTTTATGACTTAATACTTCGATCATCATTTTTTTTTTCACGACTGTGTGTGACAAAAGAATGCGGTAATAATATAACCGTTGTTGTTGTGGTGATAAAATAAATTCTTGAATCTCGACAACAACAACGAAAAACTTTTTAAAAAATCGTTAAAAAAAGGTTTGACAATGAACAAAAAAGTTTTTTTTAGATTCTTTTGTTAGGTATTATATATGGATTCTTCATATTATGAGTTGTTATAATCTTTTTGATGATATATATTAACAAATGCGCCTATGTAGCAGTAGAAAGTATTAATCCTTTGTTCATGCATGCAAAAGAATCTCTATAAAATGATAACAGGCCCCTCTGTGTATAATATAAAACCAACAAACACAATCGTCATGACGACAACCAACAAAGCAAATTAAAACCCACACGTTATTATCCTATATATTTAAAAACATTATGATTGATGATACTTTAAAAATCCAAAATAATCAACACTAATCAAAACCAAAATATTTCTCACAAAATAAATATTTATTTTAAAAAAATCATATAATACACATTAAAAATGCATCAAAAAAATAACTAAAAACACAATCGTATATATAAAAACGTTTTTTATACAGATCTATTATACCACTCTCTCGTGAAAAAAAATCCTCTCCCCCTTTCTAAAAAACCTAGTTACTCCTAATAATCTGATGTATCCAATTAGTAAAACTACTAACTTTAACATAAACCCCAGGAACGTTCTCCCTACCACACCCAAACCCCCAAGACACTAGCCCAGTTAGCTCGTAGTAGCCGGTCCCAGTGTCGCGGTCCATATCACTACTTATTCCACCTCCTCCTTGGTCATCTGCTCTGCATACTAATGGTCCTCCTCCATCACCTGGAAGATTCGTTATAATCATTTATATGACTCATTTTATACTCATTTTGCACTCATTTTACACTCATTTTAAAATCATTTTACACTCATTATTTAAATGTTACAAAATAACCACGAAATGTATTAAAAAAATGATTTCAAAACGAGATAAAAAAATAGTTATAAAATAATAATAACCCAAACCTTGACAAGCATCATTAGTAGCCTCCCCCCCAGCACAAAAACTACTCATAGGCAACGAAAAAACTTTCTCCGTCACAGCATTAACCTTCCTAACACACTCCTCATCACTAACAACGGGAAGACTAGCCTCCCGTATCCTCAGCGGAATCGGCCCATTCTCCCCTTGATACCCATACCCAGTCACAACGCACCGCTTCCCAGGAACTTCCCCTCCACCCCCACCACCCCTCGACGGCAAACAAACCAAGCAAACCCCTTCTTTAAGTGCAGCATTCCCTTGTAACTTTAGCAACGCAATGTCATTATCCAAAGTCTGTGAGTTATGGTTATGGTGGATGTACGTGGTTGCTACGCGCAACGTCTGTGCTCCAGGTGACCCGTACCTCGACGTTAAATCGTGGTCTCCTACTCTCACGTATATTGCGTCTCCAGATCTAACGATACTGTAAAACAAAATTAAATCTCACGTTGTAAAATCACCAACGACATTTAAAAAATATTGAGTTTTAACAAATTAAAAATCCCGTTACTTTGTAACACAATGAGCAGCAGTAAGAACCCACTGAGTCCCAATCAAAGCCCCACCACAAAGATACTGATTCAAAGAATTAATCAACGCAACTTGCCAACACCATTCCCCAGGCAACGAGTCACTCCCCCCAACAACCCGTTTCTTCCTCCTTCTCCTCCTCTTATTAACTGTAGGAACCCCTTTAACCCCACAAACATACGTACCCACAGGTTGCCTAGCAATACTAACTTTACTACTACTCCCACTCCCCATCAACTGATTAACCCCAAATGGTACATGAGACTGTAGCGGTGGTGGTGGTGGTGGCGTTTCAACCAAAGGCGGCGGTGTAGCTTGCTGCTGCTGTACCCCAAACGGATGAACAGGTGAACCAAACTGAGGCTGTGGATACATACTACTAGGCGGTTGTAATAAGGGTTTCTGTGGGTAGTGCGGATGCTGATGTTGTTGTTGTGTATGATGTTGATGAAGATGTGGATGGTGGTAGTGCACAGAAGAAGAATTCCTAGAATTATCAGGTTTCTGTTGCGGTGGAACCGTAGTCGTTGGCGTTGTGGTTGGTGTTTGTGGTAACGCATCTTTTGGTAACGCTGTTTTACGGGCACAGCACTTCATGCTTGTGCGGGGGCAAGTGTAAATGTCTGTTGGGGTGGCGTGGCCTGTGTTAAGATACAAAAATAGGGGTATAAATGCGTTTGAAATACGTTTGAAATGAGCTTGAAATGAGTATAAAATACGACTTACCAAAACAAATAATATTAATAATATTCCTACTAACACAAGACCCAATCTCTTCAGTACAAGGCCCAATAATCTTATTTTTACCCCCCTCTTCTTCCTCCTCCTCCCCATCCCCATTATTACCTTCCCCATCCCCTTTCCCAATATCCCCTTCATTCCTAAACCCATTACTACTCTCATCATCATCCTTCAAACTATTCAAATCCACATCATGAGCACAACAAAACCCATCAACCCCACACGCAAAATGAGAAGGTAACCTATCCGAACAGTACGATTCTAAAAAGTTCTTAACACAGTACCGTGGGCATGGTAACGGGTAGCGTGGTGGTGGTGGAGGCATCATTGGAGGCCTACCCCCATGGTGATGGTAAATTTGATTATGTTGAGGTGATCCCCCATTATTATAATAGTAATGTGGTGGTGGTGGTCGATTATTATTATGATAAATTTGTTGTGTTGGTTGCTGTAGCAACGGTTGGTTAGGTCTGTTATTACCATTCTTAAACAAATGTCCTTGATCTTCCTCATCCTCCTCATCACCCCCCAAATCATGCTCATTAGCCAAATTAATAGCCTCCTCAGAAGAACTCAAATTCCCTCTATCCCCATAACTACTAATTTTATCATTCTCAATACAGCATGCCAGCCCAGGCTCCTGACAAAACGCATCATTATCAATCTCATCACAAAGAAACAACCCAAAAATGATATTTCTACACTCCCCTTCACATTTCCTAGTTGGTTTACTCGTAGTACTCGTACTAGAACCGTTGCTATTACTACCAACCTCAGAAAGTACAGACATGAGTGCTTCCTCCTCATCTTCAGCTAGTTGTTCATCGTCAAGCTCTTCGTCTTCTTCCTCCCGGGTACTCGTCGTCGTCGTCGTGCTGCTAGTTGTGGAAGAAGATGTGGATTCCGTTTGCTTACTTTTCTGTTTGCTGTTGTTGTATTCCAGAGAAGCCTCATCTTCCAAGGCTGCTTCGTCCTCCTCTTCTTCTTCTTCTTCGAGTTCATCGTCCTCTGCTGCTACCGTTTCTGTTGAGGATTCTAAATTGTTCGGCTTGTTGCTGTTTGGGCGGGGTTGTTGTTGGGGTGGGTCGTTTATGAAACTGTCTAGGAGTCCTGGTTGTAAAATATACATATGGGTTTTATAAATTTTATTCCTCACTATGGTGATATGATATTACATTGCACATGGGAATTGATTGAATTGGTTTATCGTTTCTATACACGTATAAGATTCATAAAAACAAGGCAAAAGTTTTATTTGTTTCCATGGAAAAATATACAAATAACCAAAAAAAATCTTTAAAACCTCGTTTCCATGGAAACTAAAATGCCAACAACTAACTTAATTGTCTCTAGGAGTCATAATGGAATTAACTATATTTAAAATTTTATTCGTTACTATGGTAATGACCA
This sequence comes from Lepidocyrtus fimetarius, assembly GCA_036507315.1. NCBI lineage: Eukaryota > Metazoa > Arthropoda > Collembola > Entomobryomorpha > Entomobryidae > Lepidocyrtus > Lepidocyrtus fimetarius. The sequence goes on from JAANSO010000364.1 coordinate 19,135, forward strand.
AATGAAATTACATGAAAATTGAACAATTGAGTTTCATGAATATCGCTTATTGCATACAGATAATCCAATATCATATCCATGAAAATTATTCCATGTTTCATTCATCAATCACCATGACAACGTGTAACAAATGCGTATATACACAACCATACCATTAAGTATCCCAGTAAAACTCAAATCCTGAACAGGAGCCGCCGCCGCCCCTAATTGCTGACTAACTTTAACCCTATCTTTTCTCCTCTCAATAATACCCTCAACACTACTACCATAAGACCCCGAAGAACCCCCAACTTTCCCTCGTAAACTATCCCCAGGAACCCCACCCCCAACAACAAAACTCCCGTTATTATTCCCCCGCACCTCCTCCTCATCCCCTTCATCATCTTCCACCACCACGTCCTCCTCCTCCAAACTCTTCTCATCATCAACCAACCTACTCGATTTAACAAACTCACTAGCATTACTACTACTCAAGCCCTCCCCTGGAGATCCAACAACAACCTCACGTTCCAGTTCCACCCCTTCATGATCATCACTACCACCAACACTCACAACTTCCCCAACACCAACACTCCCAGGTAACAACTGTCTCGAAGTCACGACACTACTACTCCCACCATCATCCCCATCACAATAACCAACTAGCAACCAACAACACGCTATTAAAACAACCAAGTAGTACGTAACCACAGGTACGCACCGTTTCCTCATTTTCCTCATATTTTATATTTATTAAAATATATATCACTAGAGGGTTTTATTAAACTACATAATTTATAACTATATATTACTCACGTTTCTATAGTAATAAAAAAACACACACCGGATAATAGTATGATAACACAAATCAAACTCATATATACGATAAAATTCATATCAATTCAAACACAAAAATCAGAATCACATATTTCCGTTCCGGAAACTAGAGAATGTGTGGTTGTGTGTGGGAATCTTATTTAATTATACACTCATCACTATAGTAACCGAATAATCGCATGCATACGTAAAAAACGTAATAAAAGCACCAAGTTAATAAAACCGCTTATAAGATAAGCGTTTGCACATTGTTACAACAAAAAAAAATCATACATACGGTTTATTCTATCTGTGTGTAGCACACAGGGATTCTCTCTAGTGAATATCGTAACGGGACTAATTCTTTTGTGTATTTAAAAGGGGGTTTTGGTATAATATCGTGTGTCTGTGTCTAGGTCAAGTGCATATTATGGGCTTATATATAAACGTAAAGGGGGAAACAAAAAGGTTTATGAAAAAAATTTAGCAAAAATGATGTGATGATGATAGTGAAGAAAGGAAGAAAAAAGGTGTATCATAAAAACAGGAAGTGTTTTGAAGTTCAAGAACAAAGTCTTTGTGTGTGTGTATGCAAGAAGGGTTTTTACAGGTGTTGTGTACAAATGAATGAGAAGAAAAAAAGGGGTTTCATAACTGTTCATTTTTTTTCTCAGAGATTAGCATTAATTTCTATACGTATTACGTCTTGCTTTATTATATGCTTTCACGTAATGGACATGTATTTACGTAATCTCTAAATCTGTGAGGATAAATATATATAGAGTCAGCGTTTTTTTATACAACGTTCTACTACTGAAAAGCGTTTCATTTGCATAATATAATGCCTGTAATGTTTTATTACTAACTCGCATTTCTCGGATTTTTAAAAGATGACGGGATGATGGGGATCCTCTCTCTCTGGCGTTTATATTATACTTGCATATAAAGGGGGTCGGAGAAGGCGTTATATATATGCACATATTAGCGGATTGTTACGATATATCCTCACATAATTTAACCGAACACTCTTTTTTTACTACACACTCATTTAAGAGTATTTCAAAATACGGTTTCGCTTTAAAAACTTTTTTGCATGATTCTCATTCCTCTCTTCAGAATCCATTTAATTCGTGCTCATAGTAATTATTACGTTGTGCGAGTCTCTTTAAAACTAACCATGAGTATTTAAATTATTTAATTATTTAAATATTTTTTTAAAAAACCGTATTTAAAAACCAAATCACCACGATGATTCCAAACACGTTACAAAACCTTATACCTAGTATCCTGGTACTACACGTTTATGTCGCTAGTACGCTACCCGTAGTTGATAAAGGTAAGAGAGAGGTGTTGTTTTAATTTAAACCGTTGTCATGGTGTCATTTAAAAAACGAAACTTAAAAAACTCCTGTTTTGTTTAGGTGTATTCGTAATAACGGGAGTAAAAACATGTAGGGAAGGCTACGGCTACTGTATCCTAGGAACGGACTGCACGGTAGACAAAGAGTTCATACCTGATGATAAGGGTGGTCACTGTGAAGGGTTGAAGAAGGCTTTCACGCCCAGGGCGTTTTTTGTTTGTTGTCAGAGTTTGGAGAATTGTGAGTATCGTTTTGCTAATAGTTTAACATGTAGGTTACAGTATATGATAAATCTAATTTGTTTCCATAGCAACCATCGTAACACCACCACCACCTACAACTACCACGACAACGACGACAACGTCTTCACCGCTGCTACCAAGTTTAGAAGAGGATGATGAAGAGGATAACAGTAGTAGTAACGTGTCTGGTGGGAGTAGTAACGAAGATTCTGGAGCTAGTGGCGAGTCTAACGAGTCCGTAGAGTCTAGTTTGTATCTACAACAACGGGCTAATAGTAGCACTACTACGGTTGCTAGCGTTATCGAGGAAGTTCATACTGAGTTTAGTGTTTCTGAGGATTTTCATGTGGATTTGGGGAGTGTTGTTGGGAATGGAACTGTTGGTATGGGGACGGGTATTAGTACTACTACTAGTAGGCCTGTCGTTACTATGGAAACTGTTAAACCTACTACTACAGAGTCCAGTAGTGTTGATTTTAAACAAACGTGTGGGTACAAAGCCACGTTTTACAATGCGAATAGTAATGCGAATGTTTTGAGAGTGGATGGGTCTAGGTTGGCTGCTCAGGTAACTATAATTAACGGTTTAATTTGATACGATTCCCATGACAACCAACTTAAAAAAGCTATGATGATATATAATGTATGATTGAATAGCAAACATCCTTAGTATGCTGGACAGGAGCGATAGTACGCTCCCCATCCTCACTAACACTCCAAGACCCAGGGTCATTTATCTGTACAGGAGCGTTGATAAGCGAAGAGTTCCTGTTGACCACGGCTACGTGTGTGAGTAGATTGTTTGCACAGGATTTGAGTTTGTTTAAAGTGGCGTTGGGGTCGAGACACTTGGTTCATCCTATGAATGGGCCTACTCCGGATGCGAGTTATCGGGATATTGAGCAGTTGATTGTTCATGAGGATTATAATATACAAGGGTTGTTTAAACGGGTTAATGATATTGGTTAGTTTGCGGGTTTTTTGTTTTTGGTTATAAATGTGTGTTAAATGGTTATTTTTCGTGTTTTTTAAATTATGATTTTTGTTTGTTTGTTCGTATATAGCTCTAGTCCGGTTGTCACCCAGCCCTAGCAACCTCCGCACTGATGAGCATTTGAGTTTGAATCCTAAGAATGCTAGTCCTTACTGTACTGTTTGCTTGCCTGATGGGGTTGAGGATCATTCTGGGGAGGATTGTATTGTGACTGGGTATAGTCATCCTACTGGGGGGAGTGGTAGTAGTAGTACCGGGGTTACTGGTGGGGTGGATGAGATTGTTGGTGGGGTTGAGAGTAGTGGGGGTGTTAATATATCTCCTAGTGGTGAGTTTTTTTTTCGTTGCTATGGGAACTTATTGGAGTCTTTTTGGTTTTGTAATATAATATCAAGGCATTTGGTGGTATTCTGTGAGTAGTAAACACGTTATCATAGCAATTTAATTATTATATTGTGGTTCTATGGAAACTATAGTCGGAATCTTATTTTGGTTTGATAAATTTATATGCACGTTTATTATAAACTCAAGACGTTTCCATATATTAGCTTACTAAAACGTTTAACTTTTTACCGTAACTATGGAAACTCACAGAAACTTTTTTTTAATCCTGTGCAATTATTTTTTTAAAATATTCATTACACACACACAGCCCACGACACAGACGGCATCCTCCACGAAGCAGACCAAAGAATCGAGTACTCTGGGACTTGTGAGACTCAGTTGAGTAACTTCACTGTGGCTCAGAACACGTTGCTACGGAATGATTTGAATATTGGGGGTAGTAAATTAGTTTGTGCTGCTGGGAAGTTTAATGCTGAGGCTTGTTTTGTAAGTGTTTCGTATTTTTTTAAACCCTAATTGTACAAATTTGAGTAATTATATAACACGTGTGTGTTTTTATTAAATATCTTCCGTTTAGTCCCCCCGAGACGCAGGCTCCCCACTAGCATGCCCCTCTAAAACAGACCCAGACCAGTATAGACTAGTAGGGGTGTTCTCTAGTGGGTTCCATTGTGGGACTAGCTCTAGTCCTGTGTTGTATACTGATGTTAGTAAGTTTGTTGGGTGGGTGCGTGGGAATATTCAGAGGGTTTTGAGGGGTGGTAGTTAGTTGGGTGAGGATTTATTTTGGGGTAATTTTATTTTATAGTTTTTTTTAAGGATTTTATTTTTTTGTGACCTTGTGTAGCTTATTTGTTTTGTGATAATATTGCTTTAAACACTATATGCATTTTTTGTGTGCTATTTAATAAATTTTGAACCGACATATATGCGGGTAAATCGTCATGGTAACAACATGGAAAGGCGGTATCTCCATAGTAGTTTTCACAAAATGACTTTCTCCTAAACTGATCAATATAATAATGATTTGGGCCATCTCCAGAAATGGAGTCCTTATACTATGACTATAAGCACTGCCTTTTAAAGACGCCCACAGTTAATTTTGATCGGTTTTGGAGAAAGCCCGTTTCCATACTGACCACTTTTTTTTGGAGATGGTCCCTTTCCATGTAGCCACGACGAATTTGTAGTTAAAGTTAATTCCTATAATGGTATGGCTGCATCCTCGTATAAGTTTATCATGAAATGCACGTTTATTAATAGTTGCCATGGTGACAATTTAACTCATATTAATTGTATATTTTGTTAAAATTATCAAACAAATTTGGAACACTCACATGAATAATTTATAAAACATTTTTATAACTTTCAGTAAGGTTGTCATAGAAACCAAGAAACCTATCGTTTATCATCAGTTTATTCTTTTTTTAAAAATACAAAAATGCACCCTGCTTTTTTCATTTATCATCATTTTTGACATCAACAAATCAAACCAAAAAAAAAAGTGAAATCAATAAATAACATAAATGCACTTGAATCAAGGTTAAAAAAAACAATTTTTTTAACCTTTCGTGTATACGTACTAACCCGTACCATTTAAACTGATCCATTCATTTCACTTTAAAACTTGTCTCCTCTTTTTTTTAAAAAAATATCATGTTGTTTCTTTCTACTAATAATTTGGATGAATAACCTTTTTAAAAAATTTTTTACAAAACATATATACTTCATAGATGCATACAAAAAAAAACCTGTGCAATATTCCAAAAAAATTTCACTTTTCCTTTTTTTATTTAAAACTCGTATTACAACTAAAAGTGTGTAATTAAAGTGTGTGTGGCTTGTTTTAATTTTTTTTGTATTTTCATTTTAGTCATTTTAATCATACAGGTTTTAAATACGGGTTGGAATGGTTTGTATTAAATCTATATGCATTTTTTTGTTTGTTGTTATAGTAACTAATGAACTAATAATATTGATATTTATAAAACGCGTATATGCATGTATACAAAAGGGGTTTTAGAAAACTTTTTTGTTTAGTTATAACGTGCTCGCTATGACAACAATTTTGTATAAGATGATGTTGTTGTGAAGATGATGCATCTTCTTAAAACTGGCAGAAGAGTAGTAGTTGTGCGACGGACGAGAGATAGATAGATGATGACGATAGAGAGAGGGAGAGAGAGAGACGGGGGAAGAAACGAGGTCAAGTAGAAAGTGGTTTTACTTGTTAAGAAAAAGAGAGAATGTTGTGAAGAAGAAGATGACTTTTTTTTAATGTATGATGTTTATTTTTTTTGGCTACCTGTATAGTTAAAGATTGCCGCTAGGGAAACATATATTCGTTTTAAAATTATTATTATTAATCATAAATAAGATATGAGAGAGGATGAAAAGTGAGAGGGGTGGTGCATATATATGATTTTAAAAAGTGAAACTGAAAGTTTTTTTATATATGTTTTGTTATTTAGGCTCTTTAAGTTGTATTTTTAAACCGTGCGTTGGGTTTTCCAGATAGAGAGAGAGAGAGATGCATTTTTTATGCATTTAGTAACACACATGAGAGAGATATAGGGATAATAAATTCTTTGCTAATTGATTTTTGTTATTTTTTTGGGTTGGTTATTGCGTAATAATTTTTAGCGGAAGTTATATTTATGGTTACGGATTTTAAAATCATTTGAATTATAATTACCATGGTAATGTGTTTTTAATATATTTGAGGGGGAAAACAAAAATGATTTATTATGTAACGTTTTTTTTATTCGTGAAGACTTTTTTTTTAGAAAAAAGCGTTTCGTTTTGAGATAAAGCATAAAGTTTTTTTAAAGCAAACAAATTGAAAATTCCGGTAATTCCAAACCGGATTCACACAATTCCAAATAAATAACCACAGATTTTGTATGACAACTCATCATCACTATAGTTACTCATAAAAAATTCCCTTAAAACATACTAACCTTTTTTCCCTAATAAAAAATTACCTCCCCTTAAACTTGACCAAGAAAAAAAAAGACTTATTAATCACTCGAAAAAAAATCCATATCCTTGTCAAAATTTATCAATGCCAATATTTACGTCAGACTAAAAAAAACTACTCAAAAACCCCATTCAATAATTATAGAAAATTCTGGAACCCGCACGTAACTGCATGTATAATCGATTATACAAAAAAAGATTATTAATTTCACGTTTTTTTGCACAAATTTATTAACTCTTAAGTAAATGGTGTCCATAATTAAACGTCTCATTATATCCTTCATAAAAATGCAGTGTTGTGTGTGCCATCACCATGACGAATCGAAGTTACGAAATCTTAAAAAAAAGAAGATTCATAACCTTCAAATAAGAAGTAATCAAAAGTCTATTATGAGAATATAAATAACATTTCTTGACCCTTTCCGGTACCAAAATGAAAGAAACTCTCAAAAAACTATATAGTCATTAATTCAATTTTTCTGTCTGTATGTCCGTGAAGAACTCAAAAGTGCATTTATTAATTCAAGTGTTTAGCGGACTTGTATATATTTCAGTTGAAAGGATTTAAAATATATGCATTAATAATTTGCCAAATTGAGCATCAAATTCGGTTAAAAGCACATTCATTTTCACATGAAACCAGACGATAATTTTTAAAAAATACATCATTCATTAACAATTCGATTAATAAAATTGTCCAACCCAGTGAACTTACCCGCTTACTACCTTTTACACCAATAATAATTAAAAGCATGAATTAATTACAATTTATGCAAAAGAGCATCTTCAAAAATCCAACCACTTCCTTCCGTCCATCCTTTTAAAAAACACGAAAAACTCTCAAAAAATGAATAAACATAATTTATTGCAAAAAATAAATTCAAAATACACACATGCATGTAAATGATATTGACAAGGAAGAATATGATGATGATATCTCTCACAAAAGATCCATTATATATACACAATATGGTCACTACAGCAACTATATTTAATTTCCCTTTTAAACAAAAACAATTCTTAAAAATTACTAGAGAGTAGTACGCAATATATACGTACTTGACGATAAGTAAAAAAAACATGTCACGCAAAAAAAAAAATTTAACACGACGACGACGCTATCATCACACGTTAAAATCATACAACCGTACCCTTTTCCTAAGCTAAAAGAATATATGCCCCCTTGTGTTCTCAAACCCAAGACACATCACATCCCAAAAGCCTTAAAAAATCAAATATATAAAATTCCACACAACCCTCACGCTACCGTTTTAGTTCTTCTTCTGAACCTTACCGATACACAACGTTTTTTTATATATATATTTTTTAACGAAAATATTGAAGTGGGTACGTGATTTATTACTTTTCATTTCTCACACCCTATAGTTGGCATAGTTACCGGATTTTTTTAAATAATTTTATTTTTTATCGTGTTTTGGTTTTAAAACAGATATACGGATTTAATAAAAAAAACTTAAAAAGCCATGGAAACAAGGAGCGTCGTAGCACTGCTCCTATTCGGAGCCGTTGCTTACGTTACTGCACAGCGGCAGTTGGCTTTACCGGATCCTAGGTCTTGTGCTAACCGTAAGGATTTTTTTTTGTTTTTTTTACCATAGTAACTGGAATTTGGTTATTTTTAAATCTTTTTATTAGCGATTTTAAATTTCTAACATACAACCCCCTAAATAATCACTCACAATCCCTATAGCAACGATATTAATATTTTTAAAAAAAGTGAAAGTCAACAAAACCATAATCCCTATGCCCATTATAAAATCTCGAGTCTTCTTCGCCAACGTTTTTCATAATCATATACGCACACATACACCCATCACTCAAAAAAAAAGAACACACCATTCATTATCACACTCTCTCGAAAAAAAAGTCTCCCATGTTTAAAAATTAATAGTATAGCATGATTAGAGTTGTCATAACAACGACATACTACAGCGTACTCAAAAAAAGAAGAAAGTGAAAGGAGTTGTTATGAATATTCAAAAAAAAAAGAAGTTTTTATTTCTTGGCGTCATGGTTTTATGATGATGAGGTTCTTTTTAAATGATAGTACAAAATTTTTTTTGCATGTTTTAAAATAGTAACGAAGACAAATAGTAATTTATTTATGCATCGACTGTTACTAGAATATACATTTTTGAAAAATTACGTTGTCATAACAAAATTTTTGTCACATTTTTTTAGAGAGAATCCTCTCATACAAATCCGTCCTTGCGCGTACGCAATCATAAGAGTTAAGTGGGTAGAAAAAGAAAAGACTTTTATTTTTTTTGCAATGTGCATTTTTATATGATTTTTTAGAGGATGTTATGTGATCAAATGATTATGCACTTTTTTTATTATCATTATTATCGAAGGATTTAGGTCAAGGGTTTTAGGTAGTTCTCTCTTTTTTTATATACATATTTTTTGGACACTAGTACTCTCTTAAGTTTTTTTTTGATTGTGTAATCTTTTGTTTTGAAGGATAATTGTGTGATTAAATTAGTGAGTTTATTTGTGGCATTGGAAAAGGGGTTTATTTGATGATTGTTATGGGTCCTTGAGTGTCCGGTTTGTGTACTTTTTTAAAGTATATTTTAATATTATGCTTGAGATTTTAAGTTAATGTGGGGGTTATTATGAAGGGTACTTTTTAGGGTATTTATTTGAGCTGGGGGGTAATTTGGTAATGAGTATTAAATGATCATAACCGAGGATTAAGTAACAAATGAATCTTTAAACATATATGAAGGTGTAAAACACGCAAGTTGGAGAGACCCCCGCGGAGTAGTCCACAACTACTTCTTCTCCTGGGAACACGGCCCAACCCGCAACTTGGAAGTAGACTGGCTAGACGCTAGAAATATTTGCAGGAGACATTGCATGGACGCTGTTAGCATTGAGACGCCTGCTGAGAATGATTTTGTTAAGCAACGGATTGCTCGGGGGAGGGTTAGGTACATTTGGACTAGTGGGAGGAAGTGTAATTTTAATGGGTGTAATAGGCCGGATTTGCAGCCTAATTTGATTAATGGGTGGTTTTGGAGTGGGAGTGGGGGGCGGGTTGGGCCTACTAATAATCGGGCTAATGGGGATTGGAGTCATACTGGGGGGTTTGGTAGGGCTCAGCCTGATAATAGGGAGATTGCTCAGGTACTCGTTTATTATAATAGTCTCTTAATTAATTATTTGTTTTGGGGTGATTTGAGAAACTAACATGTTTGTATCTCTAGGGCAACGACGAAGCCTGCCTATCAATCCTCAACAATTTCTACAACGACGGTATTAAATGGCACGACGTTGCTTGTCACCATCTCAAACCGTTCGTTTGTGAGGACTCTGACGAGTTGCTTAACTTTGTTAGGTCTAGGAATCCTGGGATTAGGTTGTAATTAAATTACGATGAATTTGATTGTGTGTGTAGAAGAACTATATATTTATTCTTTTATATATACATGTTTCATATACGAGAGAAACCTGGTGAGTTTTATTACAAAAATTTTTATTGCGTGTGTTTGAAATCGGATCTAAATTAATCGAGTAATTTGTTCTCTCTCTCGGGGGTTTTAATCAAAAATAAATTTGACTATAAAAATTACATATATCGCTTTTTTATCATAGTCATTCAGGGTTAAGTTTTATATTTTTTTAGAGGTGATGTAAAAAGTTTTTTTTTTTGAATAATTTATAATTATATTACGAGTGTTTATTTTTGTTTTGTTTGTACAAGAGATTTAATAGGGATGATGTGAAGGAGTAGGTTTTGAATAAAGGAAAAATGTTTTTTAAAAATTGTATTTGAGAATAAGTTGCGTTGTCATGGTAGTTATTATTCATTTGAATCTGTGCAAGCATAAATAATGCATATACATGAGTATAAAATAGTTAGTCGTCATGGAAACTGGAACTAAAAAGTGGTTGAATAATATGCAAAGCATATATACATATAAGTTGTCATAGTAATTACTAATAATATTTCAATCTGTGCCAACTGTAAGACATGCATAAAATAATCGTTATATGGAAAAAAAACTAGACCTAAAAACCCAGTTTACTCCAAATGCTTCACAAACGAATATAACATTTCAATATAAATACTTTTATTGGCAAAACGTAAAATAAGATTAAAAAAACATGAACAATCAATTAAATGCATCAATTTCTAAACCGCATATGAATACAATTAAAAATATATATATTAAAACGTTACAATAAACCAGTCAAAAAAACTTACGTCTCGTCAAAAACAAAATTCTAAAACTGCTGCACAGTCAAACTAACAATCTTAACATCACTCTCCCCCCCAGGACAGTTCCCATTCTGTATATCAATCTTAGTCCAGTAGTCAGACTGATTATTCATTAAAACTTGAGCTAACATGTTACTATTATCGTTAATATTGGCACTATTTGTTGAGCTACTGTACTGTGGAATACGGATCTCCACAGGGATCTGGAACCTGTAGTTCTCTGGTCCGAACTTTACGAGTGGGCTTAGCATTTTTCTTTGTAGGGACTTTGTGGAGGTTGGGTCTGGAATTTTTTTTAAATATGATACATGTTAGAAAAGAAAATGATGTAAAAATGATACGTGTAATTTAACACAAAATAAAATAACCATATATAAAATTAAAGTCAAAAGAACTCACCATCCCTAACATTATAATCAACAATCTGAAACCAAACGTTAACACTCTCCCCAACAGGAATAGCCCGTTCCGGCACAAACAACTCGATGGGTATCTGATTCCCAAGCACGTGTTTCTGTACTAGCCTCCCACCCCTCCAGTCAAAGTACCCGCTCGTTATACCGTTACTTCCTCGCTCATTCCTACTACTTTGCTGTTGCTGTATCAACATTTTACTATTCATAGGAATATTCAAATACGTTTGCCCAGTATCCCCTTCACTACTATCCTCTAAATTGTCATTACGGGAGTGAGTCCTACTACTAGGTAATTGTGTCGTGTGGTTACTATGGTGATGATGAGTTTGTGGTTGTAACAGTATCTTAGGCTTAGGAGGCGGCACAGGCTTGTTACTACTCCCGGGTTTACTAGGACTACTACTACTTATGTAAGGCAAACTAGAACTTGGCTTCTTGGTCCTGTCCACGATGGGTGGTGGGACTGATGAGCCCCCATTCATTTTACCGTTGCTAGGGGACTGTACTTGGTTACTAACATACTCCCCTCTCCTGTCTAGCACTGGACTATGTGCGAAATTATTACTAACCTGATGGTGAATATGGTGATGATGGTGAGCTGAGTTATTATTGTGTAACGATGACGACCCATTAACTCTATCGTTACTACTCCCTACAGACGTGACACTTCTCTGTAGCGTAGGACGCTTCTCATACTCCAGAGTTTTATTATTATCTTGTTGTTGCTGTGGTGATGACGAACTAACCTGTTGCTGTTGTAGCACACTGTTTTGTTCTATAATTGAGCAAGGTGGTGGGATATTAAAGTTAGGGAACTTGATAGGGGATGATTGTTGTTGCCTAGGTGATGATACTAAACTGTCTGTAGATTTATGCTTGTAGTGTTGGATGTTATTTGATGATGTTGGTCTAACTGGGGTCGTGTGGTTAGAAGGTGTTGATCTTGATGCTGCTACTGCTGCTGCGGATTTTGGTCGTTTTGTTGTTGAGGAAGGGTTTGGGGTTGTGGGTTGTTGTTGTTGTGGTGATGATTGATGCTGTGTTTTGGCAATTAAAATAATTTGATTATTGAAAAGAAAAACAGAATTCATGGGGAAAAGTAGGATAGAGTTAGAGAGAAAGAAGTTTTAAACGATAGGAGAAGATGTTATTTCGTTCCCATAGTTACTATCACCAAGCACCATGTTGCTACCACCACCATAAGCATTGTTAGTTATCTCAGGGTTGTTGTTATTTCGGTTCTATAATGTTTTTTTATTAGTAGTAGTAGAAAAAGATTGGAATGAGTTTTTAAAATGATCTTAAAATGATCTTAAAATGAGTTTAAAATGATCTTAAAATAACTTAATATATAGGTATGTAAAAAAATTAATCACCTGTTCCAACGCAAAGCAAACACTACCCGCATTATCACAAACAACCCGATACACCCTCTCAACAGCCTCACCAAGTTTAAAATAACTTAATATATAGGTATGTAAAAAAATTAATCACCTGTTCCAACGCAAAGCAAACACTACCCGCATTATCACAAACAACCCGATACACCCTCTCAACAGCCTCACCAACCCCCCCAACATCAACCCGCAAACTAACAAACCCACCCAACTTCTCATAAACTTTCCCCAAAACCCCCCAAAGCTTCTTAACCCTAGAATACCCCAACTCACTACTATTCCCCCCTCTACAAACCTCCTTCAAATCCTCTTTCCCCCTAAAATGAACGTACACAACGTACGGATGAACCCCCCGCTCATACATCTCTTGTATAAACTTAACAGACACCAAGTCAGAAACAACCCGCACCCGCCCATCATTAAACTCCAGCTCATTCCCACTAACTACCTTGACGATCCTCGAGGACTGTTTCACACCCACCAACCCCTGGATTATCAAACTATTCAGAGGGGAGAGTATTATGACCGGCCTCAAGTGTAACGGTACGATGATTTTACTAACAATATCATAAGGGGAATGTGCAATAGAAGCCACCAACAAGTCCTCAAACTCTCTAGACCTAAACGAAGTGGTCCGTTTCCATGACTTTTTCAGTAACTCTATCGCGTTCTTAGAATTAGGAATAATTAGTTTACTCCCAGGAACAACGCTACCAGTACTAACATCAACCCGGTAAGCCTCCCAACACCCTACAGTACCGTTAACCAACGTGTCCGTTACCATGAGGACCTCGTGTAATTTAAACTCATCGGTAGACACTCGTGTACGAATATAAAACTCGTCTTGGTGGTCAGACCTGCTCAACCCGGTAATTTTCGTTACTGTTAAGTTGACTAACGTGTCGTTAGGGATACTAGAAAGTATGTTTATGGCTTGCTCACGGGTGGGTGGGGTAGTTATAAAGTCATGTTCGTTGACACGGATGATTTTGTCGTTGACTTGGAGACCTTGGGTGTCGGCTTGTGAGGATTTTTGGACTGCGGAGACTATGATTCCTGATTTGTTTCCTCCAGAGAGACGGATTCCTAGTTGGTTTTGTTTTATGAAGTTTATTGAGCGGATTAGAGGTTGTTGAGAGTCTTGTTGGGTTGGTTGTGATGGTGATGGTACTTCTTCGAATTCACTGGGTAAGGGTGGACGGGGTGGGGGCGGAGGAGGTGGGAACACGTTGGAATCGAAAGACTTGTTGTTTTGTGGGTTACGGGTTGGGGGCTGTACGTATAAATTCCCGATACTGGACTGTTGGGCGTGGTGTATGGCTGGGGGTTGTGTAGCGGGGTTCTGTGTGGGTTGGTTACTTGTGGTTGGGGCTTGTTGGTGAGCCCTGTTGTTATTATTACCCCCACTTCTCTTAACCGTCAGGTTCAGGTTCGTAGTGTTGGAGCCATTACTACTAGACTCTTCCAACACCCGTCTAAGCTCTTTGATTATTACTTTCTCGTTAAACAGTTCATTGACCCGGTAGCCTTGGATCTTGTCTATTAAGTCACCCTCACGGATTCCTAACGTTTCGGATTCTACTGTTTTTATTTGTAGGGTTAGGGATAGTGTGAAGCCTAGGGAGTCGTAGGATAGTTTTTTTAACCGTTTTGTTGGGATTGGGAGGCTTGCTTTGTAGGTTGTTGGGTTGACTCGGCGTTTTACGCGTAGGGAGACTGTTGGGCCTGAGTCTCGGAGTATCTGTACTGCTGTTGAGTAGTCTACGTTGTCTAGTGAGATTCCGTTTGCTGATACTATTCTGTCGTTGATTCTGTGAAAAACAAGTTTGATTTAATTTTTTTTGCCGTTGCTATAGTTATGTAATAGCAAGTCTACTACATATGTTCTTAAACATTTTGTGGTTGCTATGGTGATTTAATATAATATTAATAGATTGCTTACTGTAATTTCCCTTGTGCAGGCCCACCCTTCAAAACATCAGATATCGCTATAGCTGGGTCACCATTAGCAAAGTGAGGGTTGTCGCATCCTCCACTCACAGCTATTCCGAAACCATACCCTGGGACTCTTGTTAAGCTCACGTTTGAGTATTCCCAGTTTCGGGAGACGGTTGAGGTCTGTGTGTGGGTTTTAAAAAAACACAAACATAAATTATCGTCATGGTGATAATGCTATATATAAAATCACAATATCTCATTCACATTAGTTCCTTACACAATACTCACTACTACTACTACGCAGAGTGTTATTGTTGCTAGTAACAACCGTAGTATCGTTACTATCACGAGCTTGTTGTGGTGCTACCCTTTGAACTTGCTCTGCAACACTATCGTTAGATATAGTGTTACGAGTATCTAAACTACCGTTGTTTTCTGTTAAACCGTCACTATAGCTACCACAAACATGTGTGTTATTGTCATATGCTACTACTCCAGTTCTGGATAAGCTACTGAACTGACTCAAGTTTGGAGTAGTGTTCTCGTTGTAGTTATTGCTAATGTTGGGTAACCCTAGTATCTCGTGTGTATTATTTCGTACGTATTTCGAATTTTCTAGACTGATACTTGGCAACCCGTGCTCGTAGATTAGTTGATGCGCGTTTTCGTCGTCATGGTAATAACATTCTTCGTCATTGTTATTATTGAGTAGGTTGAGAATATTTTGACGGGTGCGAGGGTTTTTAGTTGGGGAGATGGAGTTTGTCGTTGTCGTCATGGCACCTAGGATCGTTTCTGAGGTTAGGTAGTTTGTTTGCTCGTCGTAGTATGGGTATGGGGGTGGGATGCGGATTGGGGTGTTTTTTATTGGGGAGGAAGGGTAGTAGTTTGGGTTTTCGGGCATTTTGGTCTTTTTTTTTGGAAATTTTAAAATATAACAATTTTTAAAATATTGTTAGGAATTTGTTGTTATGTGAACAGGTATGTACGAGAAGTGGAATGGATATACAGTACAGTAGGGAGGGTTGTGTACGATAAAAGGAGTAGAAGAAGGGTGATTGTAAGAACTGGACAGATTTTGAAATGTATGTTATATATACGTGGGTTTTTTTAAGATGGAGATTACAGGGAGATACGTAAAAAAACTGGTTTTTTAAGTGTCTGTTTGATGAGAGATTGGATTGTTGTGTTAAGAGAGAGAGTGGAGAAAGAAATGCAATGCAACAGGTGCGGAGTGATGTTTTCATTGTTGTCCAGTCGGATAGAGATGATTGTATTGTGATGATATGCCCGGTGTATGTGTTTGTAAAAAGGGGGAGGAATACGTATTAAACGGGTTGTCCAGTATTTTTTTGAAATTATGGGATTACCATTGCATTATGATTGTTTTTTCTATGACTATATATACACCAGGATTATAGTATCCGGAAATGATGTTATAATTTAATACAAATTATAATCACGTAACGTCATGATGATATATTATGTCGTCGTTGCGATAGAGATTATGCAATTAATTAAATATTTAAATAAAAAACATATATAATCCCCCAACCATACCTTCTTCCTCGAGTAGTACAACCCCCCAGTTGGATACTTTTGCTTAGTACTAAACTTAACGGTGCTACTACCATCACGTAGCAACAACAATTTAGATAAACTAGTCGCACGCAAACTGTTTTTTAAATTTAGTGCGTAGCGTTGGAAACTAGTTAAATTTTCTGGGAACCTCATGGCTTATAAGAATTATGAACTGTAGATTTTTTTATTTTAAATTGAAATACGCTGTAGTTTTAATTTTTTTACACGTTTCCAACAAACTAACGTTTTATTGTATTTTTTTGCGTGACATAACTCTACAAAAATTATGATTAAAATGAGACTTCAGATGGATTAAAATGGAAATTAAGTTCAGATTCCATTTTTTTAAGTTTAAAACTCCCCCCGTATCATATTGCATATTATTATGCGTACTACGTATATTAATGATTGCCATGGTTTCCATATCAATTTGTAATTCAACTCCTACGATTTAAAATGCAAACCAAAATCGTATATTTGTATCAATATCATATCCATCCATCACTATAAAGTGATTTAACCACACAATATTCTAAAAACAAAATTATATATACTCACCAAAAAATAAATAGGATCCTGTAACCGACCATTACTAGCCTGCTCCTGTTCCCGTACCACTCTCACAGTATCAGATTCCAACACACCATTCACCATCCTTCTCGTAACATAATCAGAGTCGTTTACACCCCCACCACCATTTAAAACATCGTCTTCATCTTCGTCATCGTTATCATCATCATCATCATCATCCCCTGACTCTACTACAGGGTTATCGAATAGGATCTGTCCTAGTGGGGGTGGTGGTGCTGGTGGGGAGCTGACTGAGGGTTGTTGTTGGGTTATGAAACCGTTCATGGTTGTTATGGTGATGTGGTGTTTACATTTTTTTTTAAATTTGTTTTATATTTTGGAAGGTGGATACGTTATATTTGTAAAAATTTGGCGATTGTTACGATGGAGATAATTAAAAATATATATTATGATTTAAAATTAATGAACACGATAGAATTCGGTATGTTTTTGTTAAAACTATCCACATAAAAAAACGAGTTAGTTTCACATATTTTAAACAGGTTAATCCAAGGCAAACTATATATTATTTGAGTTTCTATTCGTAACACGTAAAATGATTAATCATAAATTAGTTTCCATGGAATTTTTAACTTTCTCTCTGGACTTTTAACTCCTAACATGTATTTGTAACAATCTCGTTTTTTTTTTGTTTATTTGTACACACACACTTGCCTGTTGCTCTTTTTTCTATCTCTTCCCTTTTCCTGTGTAATATGTATGATACAGAAAAAATGCTTTTCTTTTTGGTATGATTCACTTGTTTGTTAAGCGTTTTGTATGGTAAGGGGAAAGAAGTTTTGAGTAGTGTGTGATAGAGGGTTGGTTTAATAATGCATAAGTTTTTTTTATGAATGGGGTGTGTGTGTGTTTTTACGTACAAAGGAGTCTTTTTGTTATAAGGGTTGTATGTGGGGTTGTTTCAAAGATACATGTAATTTCGTAATTTCGCGCCGATACGATTTCAAAATTATTTGGGGGTATTTGAGACTTACATACTTGCGTTCATATATTTTTTTTAATGTGCATTGGTTTCAAAACGATTAATATTTAATTGATAAAAATTTTGTGTTTAAATAGCAAAGGAATTCTCAAGGTTGTTGCTGTGACAACTGGAAACGCAGGCATTTAGCGTTTTCATATGGAGTTTGGGAAATAATTTTGTCAAAAAAAAGTCTTTTATTTAGTCCGTTGTTGGTATAGCAACCTTCGGCGTTCATAAGTGTTTTTTTATCGATACGGTTACGCAACTTACACGGAATGAGTTTCCTTAAATAAACCCCTTTCACTGGATATAAAGATGACAATCTATCGAAACTATCTTATCCTATAACCAAAGGTTCAGGGAGGTGGGGATCAATAGAAACATTACAATTAATTACATTATCTGTTGCGTTGGAAAATACAATATCAATAGTAACATGGAGATTCAGCTATCTTTATAATAAAATTTAGAGTAACTACAATCACGTTGTCCAGTTTTTTAATGTAATGTAGTATTAATGAAAACTCTTAATGTTGTGATGACAAATCAACAACAATGTAAACTAATGAATAAGGAAATTAGGTTTGTGATTTGTTTTAAGAATTGTATGCTATGAGCATTGTATAAATTAATGTCAAGAGCAACAAGTTTGTATACATTACCAATTTTTTTACTTTTCCGCTAATTACAATGTGTTTTTGCTTATTTTAAATGAAGATTTCAATGTACTTTTGCCTCTTTTAAATTGGGATTTCAATGTATTTTCCCCCTTTTACATAAGAATTTCAATGTATTTTTCGAATATTTTGAATGGGGATTTTAATGCATTTTTGCTCCTCTTTTAATTGGGGGTTTCAACGTCTATTGCACCTGTTTTAAATAAGGAACAGGGAACTACACGAATTGTTTCAAGCCTTACAATTTGTTGTGTTGTCTTAAGAATTACTAATTACTGAATTTAGATCAAACCTGAAAACTGATGTTTCTGAAAACATTCAGCTCCTCATTTCATTTAAATACAGAACGGCAGAAACTTCTCCCAGTGTAAAAAAATCTTGCGGTTTTAGATTTCTTGAGTTTTTTATTGTGCTTAAAAGATGGTTTATTCAAAGGTGATATGTAATATCATCCTTTGTATAAAACCGTCGTAGGGGACATTCTAATGTTAAAAATGAGCATCGTTTTCTCAGAGATTACTGAACCGATTTAGAAAATGTAAACGGTTATTGTAGTTTGAGGGACCTCTCCAAAAAACAACGGAGCCCTTTTTTTGAAATAGGGCCTTGGGCCCTTGATAAGGCACCTGACGATTTCAAAAAACTTTTTTTTGGGAAATCCAAAATATACAAATTGTAGGCCTTTGAAAGAAGGTCTGGATAACATTTTTCAAAAATTTAAAATTTTACATTTAAGGGCCTTTAAGGCCCCTTGAAAATTTCAAAAACTGTGCGGGCGTTTTCAGAAAAACTACTGAACCGATTTTAAAAATTCCAACGCAGGTATACTTGGATTCGGCGGTTCCAACTGATGAATGAATAAAATTTTCAAAAAAA
>JAANSO010000365.1:0-38523 GCA_036507315.1 Lepidocyrtus fimetarius
TTAGCCCAGAGTTCCTCCTCCCAGTAGACCCAGGGCTTGTACAAGATGCTGTGTCGAAACTCGAGGATGTTTTCAGTATACCCTTTGGGGGTTTCTTGTTTAAGTTTTCTGTCATTTTTTTAAAAGTTAAATTGAAGAGTCTATGTATAAAATCTTTTGTTTCAAATAATAATAGACTGCCCGCGTGTGTGTAATATAAAATTAGTCCTATATATAATTACGGAAAAAACTCTTCACCCTCCCTTATAGTAACAAAGCTCTAGTAAAAACCACGCTGCACTTTCACTGCTTATCATCCCTCCATAAAATTTCCTCCAGCGTACCGTTTAAAATTTTAACTCCATTTACAACTCGATCAGCCAGAGAGCGATACAAAAACTCATCTGTGTGTAGCCATCAAAACATTGTTTTTACCAAAAAAAATAAAATAAAATCCAGCGAGATCAACTTAAAAAACTGCACAGATTCTATTTATCCCGTGCGCTGCTGCTGTATTGTCTGAAAAAAAAATTTTCTTGCCCTATAAAATTCCTATCCATGAGTTTTGTGTGTGAGCTCCAAAACAGACATTCCCGTGGTGTGCTTTGAATGAACATGAGCGAAGAATCCTCTTTCTCTTTCTGGCAGATCACAAAAAAATCGTATATCTCCTGATTTTTGCTACTGTATTGTACACTTTCCACTTTATGGACAAAAAGTTTTGTATGAGAATTTTCAGAATGATGAGAGAGAGAGAGTCTATGAAATAAAAGGCTAGTAGTAGCTAGTACTTTAGGTAAAAAAGAGATAGAAAAGAGGGAAAAAGGACTATCTGGGAGCAGGCAGCAGCGCAGCGTCTAATTATTATACTAGGCCAAAAAAAAGTTATGTATGCGGAGACACACACAGGAAAAACGAATTTACGAAAATTTTCATACTATTTTGGGAAAGTTGGTTGGACTATATTGATGTGGAATATACGCCTGTATTAAATCCATTTTGACATATGTATGTCCGGTTCTATTCTGTATTATATTTTTTGCAAGAGAGACAGGGGAAAAGGCTTGTAGACTAGACAATGTGCACATTTTTTAATTTGTTTCATGGGAGTAGTGATGCAGGCAGGTGTTTCACTGAAAATAATGAAATTAGACCAAAAATGGATATATATATTTAAAGCGTTCTTCACCAAAAGTGATAGAATTATGGATTGGATAAAAACTATTAACCAAGCGTATATCACGGAAAATAATGAGTACAGATGTGTGTGTGTGTGTGTCTATTTATGGAATTGACTTTTACCTCACCTTTTAGTTCTTTGAAATGACGCATCATCAATAACACTAAAATTAATAGTTAACAAGCATATTATTATAGATTGTTATCAGAAAATACTATATAGATCCGCTCCCATATTATAATTATTACACAAGGATGAGGACGTAATAATGAGATGCACTACTAATTACGATTTTTTATTTATTATTATTACTTACCGTTGACCGTCTGAAAATGGACTAACCTATATAGAATAGTCTTGTTTGTTGGTTTGTCAAAATCAAACTATCATAACTACCCGATATAGATGCACGTTTTCTAACAATAATACGTAACAATTTTATTTCGTACCATATATCTTTTTCGTGATATTATTACAATCATTATAATATTTTTCTGTTATATTACTTGTGTAATACGAAATAAAGAGAGGCAATCTAATCATTGTACGATGATATAATACAATCAATATTACGTATCATATTATAGACCCCATTTAAATTTGAACAATTATATTTCCAAAATTCTCTGACATATTTCCAATCAAAAAATTACAAAATCAATAATCATCCCCCCTACTAACAACCTCTTTACAAGTAGGCCTCAACATAATAGTATGCTCAAACTGAGCAGTATAACACCCTTTAGCATCACAAAGGGGAGGATAAGCCTCAATAACATTCTTCTCACACAAATCCTTCAAAGCCAACAAGTACTTACTCTGACCTAGCCTATCCAACCACCTCCTACAAAACGCAAGAGTACCAAAATTCTGGTTAATAACGTTGAGTAATTGCTTAGATTTAGTTTGGCGGAGTGGGACATGTCCTACAAAAAAGTTTTTCATGTAGTGAGATGTTTCCATATCGTCGTGGACTTGACCTCGGCCCGTGCTCCCGAAAGTCTCGATCGCGTACACTTCGTTTTCTTCCATAACAGTGGCTTCCCCTCCTTTGACTATCGGCACTGTTTTTCCTGCGTGGATGCCTATCATAAAGATACCGTGTATAATAACAATCCTTAAACCGATAACACAAATAAAATTACTAAAAAAAAGAATGCAAAATCCACTTACGATACTGATCAATAGAGTGCCCATTCAAGTTCCGAATAGCTTTAACCTGATAAGTCTTCCCATCCAACTCAACCTCATAACTCTCCATAGTCTCTTGTATAGCAGCCCCAATGTCACAAAGCCTAGCATCAATCCCAGCCTCCCGGATCCCAGTCTCCGTAGCCTCCCTAACCGCCTCCAAAAGCTTATCATACTTTGGATTGAAAGTATGCGTGTACGCACAGTCAATGATCCTTCCTATCATAAAAAAAATCAAGGATTTATTACCAATCCAATTTAAACAAACTTAACTATTCAACACAATCAAAAATCCCTTTCTCACCATTAACATGAGTCCCAAAGTCAATCTTACAAACATCATCAACCCCAATAGTAGTAGTATCCCCAGCATTGGGAGTATAATGAGCAGCAACATGATTCAAACTACACCCAGTAGGAAACGCCAACCCAGCCTCCAACCCTTTCTCACTAATCAACCGCCTAGCCGTCCCTTCCAACTCCTCACAAATCTCAATCATACTCATCCCAGGCTTAATAAAATCCCTAATATACTTCCTAGTCTGCCTATGAGCCTCCGCAGCCCTACGAATATCCTGATAAGTATCCTCATTCAACTTCTCCATCATCTTCTTCTCTTTACTCTCCTCCAACTTTTGATTCTTCAACTTATCATGACTCATTATCTGGCCAACAGGATACGCTTTATTAGGATACAGCTCATCAATCGGAATCGTTGGTTTCGGACTAGTTTGCTTCACTCCTGCTCCTCCTCCTCCACCACCACTCCCACTATTCTTCTGCTGTTTCTTATTATTACCCTCCTCCAGACTCTTATCAACCCCACTATCCCCAGCCCCTCCATCTTGTTGCTGCTGCAACTGCTCCAATTTCTTCTTTTTCTGACGATTCCGTTTCTTCTTCGATTTAGAAATCTGCTCACCACCACACTCCTCCTCCCCATCTTCTTCCTCTTCCCCCTTACCTCCCTCCTTATCGTTAATCACCAACGATTTCAATTTCTCATCCACATCATTAGCAGTCTTGCTAGCGGGTTCCTGTTCCGGTTTTGTTGGTTTTGCAGACATCTTCAAACTTATTTTACTACACCAATCATAAAAAAACTTGTCAATTTATCTTCGATCTTTCTAATCACACTAATCAGAAAAATTAATCAGCTCGTTTGTTTGAATGATTAAATTACTTTTTTTTATATATCTCCCTAGCAATTATTGTTTTCCTCGTGTTTCGTACAACACCACGACGACCACACAGAGTACAGTGCATGCATGTCTCTGCTGTTTTCCTTTATCCTTTCCTCTCTCTGGAAAAAAATCTTTCCTATCCTGTCAATGTATTTTTACACCACACAAGAAACAAGTTTGAATCGTAAAGTCTGTGCCACATTTTTCTTCAACATTTTTTCTTTGTCTCCAAAAACTTGTAAACAACTAATTAACATGCAAATTAAACACATCCTCTGTGTGCTCATGAAACCAGAAACCGACTTTTATCTCAATTCTATAATTACATAAAATAATATGATAAAAAAAACTAATTTTTAAAAAATCTCGTAATTATCTACACAGGAAATTGGAATACTTATCAAAATGTAAAGATTTTCAATGCGTAAGATATTATACAAACCATTTCTTTTGTGAATTCCAAAGATGAAATGCCGAAACGAGATTCTATTCATCCAAATCCCTTTTATCAGTAGCGACATGTCTATCCGCTACTTCACTAATCATACTAAATCTGAATTCACAGTCTGAAACAAAAATCTATCAAAAACCCAAAATTCTACACAATTAATAGTTTCCTTGATCTGATTATTTTTTTAGACTAGACAAACTACACAATGCGGATGATTATATGCACCAAATATCACTTCAAGAGACACAAACTAAACTAATATGAATGAATGATAAATGATTACACCACACAACTCCATAATATACACTTCATATTTAACAAAAAAAAATCTTTATTTTTTTTTTTCATTTCAACATTTTCCAATAAATCTCACAATTCTCATAAACCTACAAAAAAATGATTGCCACACGATTCATTATGAAATTACATAATTCAAACCTGAAAAAAAACGATTAACTCCTATATAAATCTAACGAGATCAATAATATAACCCAAACAATAATAATTTAACAACAAAACTCTATCTCCTACAACTCATCATCATCATCAAGAAGAAACAAAGAATACACACAAACTATAACGTATATAACATACATAACTCTCTTGAACACTATAAACCTTTAAAAATTGTACATTTTTGCACATACATCATACACGTTAAAATATACATATATAATCTTCGTTTACTTTGTCATTAAACCGATTGGAATTTATATATAAATCTTTTTTACCATTAAATTAGCTAACAAACACGTAATCTCTCTGTCAAAATATCGCAATTTAAACAATTCCATTTCCTTTCCCTCATCTCTCGTCCTATTTCCTTGTCACAGTATTCAAAAAAAAAAGTCAGTCAATTTAATAAAGAATCCCTCTCTCTCTATTGCATTGAAAAAATAAGGCTCATCATCTTAACCAAATCACCATCATCATCATCACACACTCCATCAATTTTTTTTGTCAATTTTACAAAAAAATACATAAATATCACGTTGTTAATTAATCGCACGCACTATTATACCCATCAAAAAATCATATATACGCCTAATTAGAATGCTGCGACGATGATGACGAAGAAGATGATCTAGCCCTATCAACTATTAAATTACTACCGCATTGCTTCTCCTCCTCCAACAAACTTACTTTACTAACAACCTTATGATCATTATTGGTCCCTAGCAAGTCATCAATCTTATAAGAAACACCACCACCCCCACCCCCAGACGACTGAGATGATTGTCTTTGCATGATTTTCTTAGGATACTGCTGTATCGTAGTACACTGCAGCGGACTACTATTATGAACATGATTAATAATCTGATGAAACTGGTGGTTAGTATGAGCTGGAGAACTCTTAGGACCAACTGGAGTAATAGAATTCACGATACTATTAACGGGTGAACATGATGAAGGCAGCAGTGGCGGCGACGTACTAACACAAGAACCTAATAATACCTGATTCTTACTACAAACAGATTCATAATTTGGTGGTAGCTGCTGTTGCGGTGCAGTAACGATTATCTTAGTTCCAAGTTGATTCACATCCTCAATACTCCCATGGTTCCGCTTAATAATAGCCGGTTCTGGAAGTAGTTCTGTAGTAGTACTCGTCATTATGGATGAAGGAGTAGTAGTAGTTGTCAGAACAGAGCTCAGAGTCGTTATAATTGGCAGGACATTATTAGTAGAAGGCTTAGTACTACTACTAGTAGTTATTGTTTTCGTATTGTTCACTATTTTAGACCAGGTTTCTGATCCTAAGGCTTTAGCGAAATGGTCGTCGACTGTGTGTGGGAAAGAAAAGGATTCGATTATTATAGAATTGACGATTATAAATGTACAAAACATTAAAATATAATCATTCTCACCATCACTCGGTTTAATATCCGCTTCCTCAATAACAACCCGAACAGAAGAACCCTGACTCCCTGCTCCTCCTCCCCCATTACTAACCCCAATAACCCCACTACCACCACCACCACTAGCCCCAAAGTTATTAAGAACAACCTGATCATAGAGTACCCCACCCAAACTCCTCCTAAAATGCTCATCAACATCAAAGCAACTCTTAGCAATCAACCGCTTCCTCCTCCGCTTCTTAAACTCATGATTCCTCCGCTCCCTAGCAGTCCCAATCCCTCCATCACTGTCCCGATCCCCTCCTCGTGTATTATTAGCAGCAGCTCCACCACAATAACTATCACTACTACTACTGCTACCACTACTCTCCTCTGAATTCCCCCCACTAAAACTTGAAGTACTGCTACTCCCACCACCACTACTTAGCAAGTATTTAGCTCCATGATTGTCAACCCCATTCCTAGGTTTCTTAACTTTCTCCCGCTTCTTCCTCAAATGCTTCCGTTTAACAACAACCACCCCGTTGTTATGATGACCCTCCCCTCCAATTTTAGGCTTTTTAGCTGCACCACCACTACTCGCTCCTCCAGTACCCCGTATGTTATCATCTTCATCCCCACCCCGCTTCCTCTTACAACTAAAATCCAAAGGCTGCTCATCATCAACAAGCACCTTCCCTCCAGCAGCAACATAAGCAATCTTCCCTGAACTACTACTCACAACAAACTCATCCCCAACAACTTCCTCATCATCCGCATCACAACTATTCGAAGCAGACTCATAAGCCTGATAAACTCTACTACTACTTTGTACTGACAAATCCAGCGTTTTCTCTTGCTTATCATTCCCCTGTTCATGATTGTTGACTCCAGGAAGGGTTCCAACTAGTGGTGGTGAGCATGAAGGCGCTCTTGCCGATGACCTATCAGTTAACACTGAGAATGATTGGTGTGGAATCAAGTTATGATTGTGGTGGTGTTTTGAAGATTGGTGATGATTGTGGTGGATTGATGTTGTTGGTGGTGGGTTAGTAGTATTAGCAGTTGTAGACCCTGCTATTACTCCTCCTCCAGCAACTGAAGAGTTTTTTAACATTTTTTTAAATGCTAAATATATATATTTTAACTTTTAATATAATTGCGAACTCATGTTTTACGGTTTTTTTTTCGTGAGGGTTAAATCACGTTTAAAAATCACAATGATATTAGTTGTGATATATATTTAAAAAAACGAATTTCAACAAAAAAAAACTCTTAAACTTCCTTACTTGGTAGAGTCTAGTAGAGGAGTAATGAAGTGTTTCTGTTTGAAGATATGTTTTTCATAGGTATAATATATAGCAAAAAAGACAAGCTTAGTACGTACACCATACCAGAGCGTTTTATTTTCAGGCGTACATTGTTGCTGTGTATTGTTGGGAGAGACAAGAGAGAAAGAAAGAGATTTGTATTTTATGATATGTTTTTTTTAAGATGATGCGTTTTTTTTTCTTATAAGATGTTGCGTTCGTATATAGTGGAATCATTTTTATGATTATTGCCGAGAGAGCGATGTAAAAGTAGGATTATATGGATATATATGGGTTCAGGTTTTTTAAAACCCAAACTAATACATGATTATCTCTTCTTTTTTTCGGCTTTGATTTTGTTGTGTGGATTGGACATTGTGGATATGTAGACGCAAGGGTTAGTTATGTGAAAGAGTTGAAAGAGTTTTTTTTTGAGAATTTATATATGTTACGATGATAGTTAGTTGGCTGGTTTCTTGTTTTTCTCTGAGAGAGTTTAAGCATATAATGTTTCTTTTTTTTGGATAAAAGTTGAGTAGCTATACATGGTTTCATAATATGCACAGGAATTTTGTTGTTGCCTATGTATAATCTGTCTCGTACTACATATCTTTTATATAAAGCTACCCCAATAATGTTGCATTAAGCTATTACACGATAGCATTTGTTTAGCCTATTTTTATGGAACGGTCTTCGTCCATTTCCTTTCCTTTGATTTCAAGCTATTTTTCTTGATTATCAATGAAAATGCCTAGCATTTCCTGTTTATAATTAATCATAATTAAGAAATTTTTCTTAGAAAAAGCATTTTAATTGCAATTCCGTCGTTCAAAAAAAACAAATATTTCCAAAAATTTACATGCTTCCTCCCACAACTATGCGATCCAAATACATATGTAAAAAGAGAAAGTTATGTGTGCTTCGCAAAAAAAAAACCTAATCTTATCCTTCCAAACATAAAAAAATTCCATAAAAATTCCAAAGTCTTTCACTAAAAACAAAGAACTCTCAAAACCTCTCTCCGAAAACACACACCACACCGTATATACACGAGCCCTAAAAACCGTACAGTCCCGTACCACCCCGAAAAACTATGCATACGTATATATACCCACATTTTGGAACAAGAAACTAATGAAAGTTCCAAAAAAAAAATACCAACCCAAAAAACTGATGACAAAAGAAAAACTTTTTGTGTCCGAGCAAAAACCCCGACTAAAAACCACGCCAAAAAATCTTTTGATGATGATGATATTGAGAGTGTGTATCCTCCAACAAAACGTTATAGAAAGAATTGTGTAAACGGGGATTTTTCGGGGAGGAGTAGTCTCTCTGCATTTTAGGACATACAGAAATAATACGTTTGTTAGAAAAAAAAGAGAGAAAATCAATAATTTTTACTATACACGAAACAGAGCGCAGAAAACGGACTAGTAGATATAATATATAGTTCTTTTCGTTATATAAAAAACTGTTTCCTCCGTCTTTCTTACTCACCTCCCTCATTTAAATTGAAATATACACGATACTCTCTTCCTCGTAAACCACCTCATCATCATCAATCACCGCGTTATTCATATTCATTTAAAATAATGTTTAACAGAAGATTTAAGAGATTTAAATAAAGGTATTAAAAATGGGGACAACGTAGTAAAATTAGTCCCCCTTCTGTACGCGGTTATTTATAATTATATTTTATTTTTACAAACCCGCACAAGTAATTGCACAACTAAAAAACTACGATCTAATTCCAGAGAAAAAATACCGGATTTCCATTCTAATTTATTTAAAAGTTTCCAACCCCCAAATGCATTGATTTTTATAAACAAAAAATGGCCAAATTAAAAGAGTTAAGTACAGTGCTAACGTTAATGTTAGTGTTAGCCTTCACAGTTTCGCAATCCATGCACTCACATCATCAGCATGGAGGAGGGAGTAGTAGTGGGGATGAGAAGAAAGGGATTCCTAAGCAAATGTAAGCGTTTTTTTCAAATTGTGTAGATTATGATAACTTAACAATTAATCTGTATGGTTTTGAAAACAACATTCGTATTGGTTATATTATACAGATTGGAGAACTGGGCAAGCAACTTCGGTGGACAGTTGTTTAGGTTTGGCGTGAGTGTTACGAAATATGATGAGTTGCAGAATGTAAGATTTTGATTATATATATTTTCATGAGTAAAAAAACGAGGGTAAATCTAGTAGCTGTCCGTTTGTTCTTCTTTTATCTCACAGCGATTCAATTCAGCACCAGGAACAGACGTTAGACAAATAAATCTTGCTTCCATGATAGTTGAAATGGTCCACGCTATGAACTCCACGTTGAATAAAAGGGTTGAGGCTATTAAGGTATGGTAGCAGGGACCTTAAAATTATTGATTATTTTGATTTTTGTTATATCTCTTAAGTCATTGTCTACCATTTTCACGAACAGAAAATCAAAAACTGGGCAGAGGAACGAGCCTTGGAGTTTAACGAGAAGAGTGAGGAGAACAGACCGAAGCCTCCGAATACTTACTACAATTCTAAAAAGTTAAACGTGAAGAATGACTCGGACGATGAGCTGTATCATAGCGTGGTTTTGAATTTTGATGCTCATTTTAATAATGATGTTAATACCAGTTTTAGTTCCGTCCATGTTCCTACTAATATATATGAGAAAAGTGAGTGTATAGTTGAGTTTTTTTCTGCTTATTAAATTGGTAGTTTTTTTGCTTGCGATTGTAGTAGAAAATTCTATACTATTGGTTTTTTAAAAAATTTACAGAGCAAGACGTTCTCGAAGCTATTGAATGGTCAAGGACACTGGACGGAACGTTCCAATCTAACTACAATCATAATCCGAATCTGAATTATCAGTATTTTGGGAGTGCCTCTGGGTTTCTCAGGCACTATCCAGGTAACACAAAAAATTCTTATACCTTTATGTCAAAACAAATTCTAAAAATTGATACTTTACACGATGAATTTACAAAAAAATAGCAATGAAGTGGCCAAACGTAAATGATAACCGGGACGATCCAGACCTCTACGATTGCAGAACACGACCCTGGTACGTTCAAACAGCAAACAGCCCAAAGAACATGTTTATTCTTCATGATGTTAGTGGGAGCATGACTGGGATTCGGAGGGAGATTGCTAAACATGTTGTGAACACTCTGTTGGATACGTTAACGGAGAATGACTACGTTAATGTTTATAACTTTTCGGATAGTACTACTCCGGTTGTGCCGTGTTTTAAGAATAAATTGGTGCAGGTATGATTGTTATAAAATTAAAGGGTATATGCAAGAGTTTGTTATTTTTAACCTGATTTATGTGTAATTTTATAAGGCAAATTTGGAGAATATCCGGGAGTTGAAAGTTGGACTGGAGCAGGATCATACTGCTGGGATTGCTAATTTTACGAGTGCTTTGAACACTGCGTTTGACATTTTGAACAAGGTAACATAAATACTCGTACAGAATTAACGTATAGTTTTCATGAATTAATGTTTAATTTTGTTTTTGTAGTCCCGTTTAACAAACGAGTCAAGCGACTGCAACCAAGCAATAATGATAATAACAGACGGAGCCCCATTCTTCTTCGACGAGATCTTTGCAGCACGTCAAAATCCAGAACACTTTGTACGAGTATTCACGTATTTGATTGGGAGAGAAGTTACAGAGAAACGGGAAGTTAAACAAATGGCTTGTTCCAATCGAGGTGACTTAATAAAACAGACTAATATATATGAATATTTTCAAAACTATATATAACATTCTGTTTTTTAATTATATAACCACAAACGTAGGGTACTTTAGCCACGTCTCAACTCTCTCAGAAGTACAGGAGAAAGTTCTAAAGTACATGCCAATCATGTCGAGACCACTAGTTATATTCAAAGCTCAGGATATCAGTTGGACACCCGTTTACGCTAACATTGCTGTAATTCAAAACACAAAAAAAATATTCTTAATATAATTTTTTTTCGAGACAGGTGTACGTGTGTGTTTCAAACAAGTTTCATACGAGGCTGTATATATATAAAGTTATTTTAAAAAATCCGTATTTTTAGTTTAATATTTTTTGTTCGTTTTTTTTACATTTAAAATTAATATAAATATTTCAATTTTATGTTATTAGACGGTATATATACATGATATTATATATGATTTGTATACTCATTTTGTTATATATATTTTTTTAATTATTAATATTAATAATTAGGCAAGTCCAATTCGTAGTCGCAGAACTTATTGGCTGCTTAGATTTAGAACGAAGGTTAGTAGTTCAAAAAAAAAGTTAATTCTTTTTTTTAATATCTTTTTTCCGGTTTTCTCTACAGTTTTGTTTAATCCGGTTGATAACTACTTTTGGTTTTGTGCCCTGATTTTCTTCCAGTTTGTGTTTGCATATAAATAACAATCCAGGAGTCCAATGATTTCTTAGGGATTGTTGTGATGGCATAGGTTTAAAGAATCAAAAAGGTTTGCAACAAAAACAAGTGGGTTTTTTATGGTTTTTGTTTTTACCGTGATATTTCTCTCTTTTTTTAAAAAAACACCCATATCCTGTGTTGTTTCTCTACATCATCATCATCGGATCAACTTCAACGAATATCGTGAACAATTTTTTTTAACCATAACGTATATAACAATTAATCAACAACACGACACTCAGGACACGAGAAGAACAGACTGGACCTGGCTAGACCACAACGCTAGAATGCAGTATAAAAGATCAAAACGTTACAAACAGTTCTTAAAGCGGTATAACGACAACAACTCGTTTCTATTCTACAAGAACATGTTTCTGAAGAAGTATCTGAATGAGACTGCTGGGGAAGGAGGTGGTGGTGAAGACGGTGGGGAAGATGATGAGTTCTTAGATGATTATGATTATGATACTAGTGAAGCTGAGCTTAAGTGGAGAGTTAATAGGATACTTGATGTTGACGTAATTAAATTATACTAATTTTGAATTGACTTTCACTTTCTCTTACACATTACATAATTCACATACTACAATACACTCACATTTTTTTACGTAGTTTTTTATACGGGGGATGATTATTGATGGTAGTGAAACGTATATGTACGTTCTCGTCTATACGTGTCTCTCTCTCTCTCTCCCGTTTAAAAAACTACAATTTTGTTAACAAACTGAACAAAAATATTTATACTAAAAATAACATATACTTTCTCTAACTTAAAGTCTGCTGAGCAAGAGCAACTACTACGAGATGATCCTGTCATCGCTTCACCATCAACTTCCGGAAGTTATAAGCAGAAAACTCAGAGAAACCTTCATCACAACAACCGCCAACATCATCATCACAAACCTCATAATAATCAGAGAAGAGGAAACAATAAGAAGAGAAGAAAAAGAAACGTAATTCCAGGAATACAATCGGATAACATTCAAAAAACAATGACTAATAATAAACACCAACTAACAAGCCGTATTATTACTAGTAACGATAATAGTATTACTAACAAGAACGATCTGAAGAAGCAACAACGTGATTCTAATACTGATGATAGTAAAAAAGACCCAGTTTTGTTGTTAGCTTTGCCAATCAGTGCGAAAAAAGTAGAGTCGAGGTTAAAGAAAGTGCATGGCGTTGTTTATAGTGATTATAGGAATATTTTGAAGGTAAATAATCTTTTAGTTTTATTTTGATAACTAAAAAAACAGTTTATTATTTTGTTTTTTTATTATTATTCTTTGTAGGTTAATTTAAGTTTGAATATGAGTGTTGTTACTCGTTTAGTGTGTGTGTGATTGTGTTTTTCTTAGTTTGATTTAGTGAGTTTTATTAGAGGACTTTCACTTTTAGAAAGTTGTAATAATCTGTACGTACACTGCTTAAAAGATTTTAGAAACCTCACAATTTTAATATGTAACATGCGGATTAACATGATTCTATATCGTCACACATAATTTCTCTGGTTATCATTCACCCTGCAATTATATTTTACCCTCTTCTTGTGCACAATTTTTTTTACTTTCTCCTTTCTTCCTTATTTTTAAAAACTAAATCAATTCCAAATGCACACTCCTCCAAACACGCAACTTTCTCTTTTGCTATTAATGAGAATGCTGTTGCTACTGCTGCTGAAACAAAAACTGCACAATGCACGGTTATGGCTATAAAATAACTTATGACTTTCACCTTTTCTTCTTCACCATCACCTTTCTTATATATCTACCACAATATATACTATTTTGATGAATGAAAGCAAAAAAAATCACAAAACGATTTTTTAAAAAAGATATTTAAAACAAGCAAAAAAAAAGATTTTTTCCCTAAAAGTTTTTTTCACTCTCTCACTTTCTTTACTTTTCTTAAAAATGTTTGAAATAATCTAAATGGTTCTGTTTCTCTCTCTCTCTCTCTAAAATCTTTTATAAAACAAAAATCGTTAACGCTGCTCCACATGGATCAGGCTGAAAAGGAAGAGTACTATCCTACACCGGCTAGACCGAAGGATCCTACAGAGCCGTTTGATTTTATTATCAGTGCGGGAGTTCCTGTTTTTGATAATAGGAATTCTACGGTAAGTGAAAGCAAACTTTTTTTTGCCTACTATTTTTAATGCACGCGTCAAAATGATTCGATTTAAAAATTCAATTATTTTATTTATAATTTTTTTTTGTTAATTTCATATTTTTACACAGATTATTTATGAACATGTTCGTGTTAATGCGACATACACGTATAAGAAACCAATTGAGGTTCGGTTTATTTTCATTTTTGGTTGTTGAGTGCAATTATTAATATTTAATTTCTAATTACTTACAAACAAGCACATTTTGACAATTAGTGTCATGTCTTATTTAGTTTTGTAATCTCCATATACTTTCACTTTCTAATAATTGTCGTATATATGACCCCCTTGTTTAAAAACCCAAATAAATAAATTCTAAAACAATCAAATGCACATATATTTCACAGGAAAGAATCGCTGTCTTCCTAGGAGTAGCCGCAACGGATATCCCAATCAAAGAACTGAAAAAAATCGCATCTCCATTCAAACTAGGTGTGAACGGGTACGCATTCATGGTGAATAACAACGGCTACGTAGTTTTCCACCCAGACTGGCGCCCAGTGTTTAACGGAGAGTTGCTTAAGCCAAATTACAATACTGTTGACTTCTCAGAAGTTGAGTTGGTTGATAAAGACAATAATTTTAGGAACAATGACTCGGATTTGTTGGAGGTTTGTGTGGATTATTTAGTTGTACAATTTGTTATATGTAATTAGATTTAATTTGAATGATTATATAAGATCATATATTTTATGGTTGCTTTCAGATGAGGAATGAAATGATTGATTCTGATCGCTCTTATCGGAAAGCCCTTCGGATACGAGTGCACCAAGACAATTTCGTAAGTTTTATACTCTGATACTTTGATTTAACTATCCCTAATTTGTTCAACCAACTTGTATCATTTGGTTAGGATTTTAAGATCGTCTTAAAAATATACGTAACACATGTTTAAAAAAACTAATTCCCAATTCTAAATCAGGCTGATACTGATGATACTGAGTTAAATGATGAGCCTAATGATGACGGTGGCGGAGATATTGGAGATGTTGTTGATGATGATGTTATACCTGGCGGTGGTAGTGTTGTTGAAGACGGGGTGGTTGAGGGTGATTTGGTTGTTGACGATGTTGTTAAAGAAGAGGAGACTTATGTTCCTTACTACAATTTCAGGGTTAGGAAAGTTCGGGACTACTTTGTAAGTTGTTTTGATAAAATAAATCAGAAGTGTTTTTCCCCCTGGTTTCTGGTGTGTGAGTTTAATAACAGTCCTGTGTGAGTAACAAATTGAAACAAAGCTAATGAGGTTTTTTGTGGTTTAAAAATTAACGCGAGTGAAAGTAACAATTATAATCCGAATGTATGAAATGGGTTAATTTTTTTGTTGAAAATACACAGCTAAGTTAATAATGAAACTAAATATCGTGTATAATCCACAGAGACGAGTATCAATCCGCACCCAAATGTACGAATTCCACAAAATACCAAACATTCCGTACACACTAGGAATAGCAGCCCCACAGCAAGCTTCCCGTTTCATAGGAGAGTTGGAACTCCGACTTCAACAAGAAAACGTACTCGACTACTTCAACAAGTCAACAGAGCCTAGAAAATGGAAGATTAATCCTGACTGGAACTATTGTGATTTTATAAGAGGAGGAGAAAGACATAAGTTTGATTCTCCTGAGGATCAGCTCGTTTACTTTTTAAAGTTGATTCAAGGGACTAAAGGTGGGAGTTGGGCTTGGAAGAATGTTGGGGCTAAGCATAGGCATCCTGGGCATCAAGGGGGTGAGAATCGGTGGCATACCTCTGGGATGGGGAGTGTTCCTGGTGGGGATGGGCATAATAATGAGATTTATGAGTGTAAGCATAAGTATATTTTACTAAATATTTACACGCATGACTTGTTAAATGAACAAAATAAAAACTTAATTTCAACACATATGACAGGTGACAAGGAGTTGGTTCAAAGTTTAGCATTTGATGCAAACGTTACTCAAATCTTTAAAGAAATGAACCTCTGGAAATTTGACAAGAATGATAAGTAAGTGTTTTGATTTTTACCGTATATTGTTTTATGATAAACCCATTCGATTCATCAAATCGCCCAATTAAACATTAATGATAAGAAATTTAAAAAATGAAAGTTTTCACTCATCTCAATCTTTTTTTCCTCTCCTTTTTTATTCCGCACACGCAAACGCACGCGCACTCAAAATCACGCTACTTTCTTTGCATGCAATTTTCTCCAACGCTTTTTGAATTTTTTATATAGCCCGATAGCAATTTTGCTGTCACTGATGCCGAGGTAAAGTATATTAGTATTATGTGGTGAAAGTAAAATGATGTTGATGAAATGTGTTCGTAATACCCGAATGTTTTAAGAATTTAAAAAAAATCTTATGATGATAATATTGTTCTAATTAAATTATTTTTTTGTTTCATTCCAATTTTCTTGAAAACGTTATACTACATATAACCTCTCTAAACCATATATATAGGGACTTACTCAAAATGAACGGAGTAACAAGCGCATTCGTAGCCACAAGAACAGGTCTAACCCGATGGATGGACTTCACGTCTACATCCGACGCTGCAGGTGCCCGTTACGACTCCTCCGAAGACACTGTCAAGTTCATACATGCAAACTCTGGAGCCACCAACGAGCTCTGGTATAAACGAGCTGTAGAGCGGTATGAGCATGATCCTGAGAGTTTCGTGTACAGTGTACCGTTTGATGCTGGGACTAGGAATGACTCTAGGGTCACTGCTACTAGGGCTATATTCGTGACTAACACTAGGGTTGGGCATCATGCTCCCGTTGCTGTTGTTGGGGTTCAGTTTAATCATAGTCAGTGGGCTAGTCGGTTCTTTGATATTACAAGTGGGGTGAGTTTTTTTTGGGATCAATGGCTGGATTTTTCTAGTTAGTTTTACAAATGTGCACTAATGATTACCAAAATGGACATATATTCGTTTATAGTCATTCGACGCGAGACCAGCAGGAACAGAACCAAAATGGAGTTGCAGCTCAGGTCGTTACGATTGCTTTGTACTTGATGACAACGGGTTCATACTTTACAGTAGTAAGCACGAGGATACTGGAAGGTTCTTTGGAGAGGTTGACGGGATGGTTATGGAGATGCTTGTTAATAGTGACGTGTACAAACGTGTGAGGGTGGTTGACTACCAAGCTGTTTGCTTTCAGCCCGTTGCTAAAACTAATTTTGCTAGTGGGCTGAGGACGGTGAGTAATATCATTTTAAAACTATTTTTTGCTTTATGCAAATAACTAATGAATGAAAATGTATTTGTGTAAATTCAGCCAATTATCCACCTTACGAATTTATTCAACTGGCTTCTTGCACAATTGGCATGGACTATTCTTAACTTGAACCTGCACAACTTTATCAATCCGGATTATGCTAGCGTACTGGCTTCGAGTAAGTATTACGATTAAAATGAGAGAAAGAATATATTGCGCAAATCTAATTGTGCTATAATGGTGTGTGTGTATATACAGTGATAGATCAGACAGTAGTTGAAGAAGAAATTGGCACATCACTCCCACCATACATCCAACTAGCTTCCATTAATAAAACTAGACTTCGCCCATGTGACAAGGAAACGTTTTTGTACACGTATGGGTCTGGTTACAACTCACATAATTTTAGTTATCATGGGCTACTTACTAAATGTGGGCCTTCGGGGTGTAACGGGTAAAACCTTTTCACGTTTTTCATTTCTTATATACGCAAAAACTCTTACTGTTTTAATGCAAAAATGTTTGTCTTCCATATATGTATAGACACTTCAACGTCCATTACATCCCATACACGAACCTAATCCTTGTAGCAACAGACGGAAGTTGCCGGTGTAATTTAAACAGTACTACGATAAGACAGAGGGAGGTTCAGTACAGAAACGTGTTCAGTAGTAGCAGGGGTAGTAGTTCTAGTTCTAGTAGTAGTAGGGAAGAAGATTATGAAGAAGAGGACACTGATGAGCTACTCAGTAGTTCTCCTGTTGAGGTTTGTCGTACACCCAAACCTAGTTTGTACAGGAAGAGACCAGCAGTTTGTATTAATTATAATCCTGAGGTAAATACATATATATAGGCTGTACGTTTATTTTCAGGCGGTTATGTAATCAGAAAAGCTTATAATCGTTATATATATATATCCCCATAATTACAGGAAGAAACACTAGCTCCAGACTGTGGAAGATCTTCACCAACTACCCAACCCACAAGTGTTATCGTACTGATGATACTCACAACGATTTCCATCATGTTGACTTCAATACTTCGACTGTAAAATTCGGTTTTTAAAAAAAACTGCCATGGAAAGGAACAACTAAAAAATTTACAAAAATCAGACAAAAAAAAACAAAACTTTTTCTCTTTACGCATCTATATCTCCCAGAAAAAAAAGTATTCTGATGATCATCATGTTGATCAAACCAAAAATCCAAAATGATCAAAAAGAATCTTTTAAGAATATAATATACCAAAAGAAGCCTTCGTTTTTTGAGTACCTCTCTGTTTAAACAAAGATATTCTTATCTCACTTTAAAAAAAACTACTTCGATTTTTTAAAAAATAACTAAAAAAACCAAGAGCGTACACAATTTTTTTTTTATTTTCCAAGAAAAAAAACTGAAGTTATGTAAGAGATAAATAACCCCGATAAAAAAGAGAACATAAAAATATTGAGACAATAATAACGAAATATCCTTTTTATCTCTCTCATTCAGCCATCATCACACACTTCACTTTCTCTCTCTCTCTCTCAAACACACACACAGCATTCCACATTATTGCACAAAATAATAAGAAGATTTTACTTTCTCTATAACTTTCTCCCAGTATTTCTACTAGTCACTTACACGAATAAAAATGTACATAATTTTACATATCCCAACAGAGTTTTCTACAGCGTAACTCCCTGCAAAAAAACATAATTCCCCATGTTTCCTATATTTAACAAAAAATCATTCTATATAAATATATCATCTCTAAAAAAAACTCTCATTCTCTAGTCATAAATACGTAACAAAAAACCGTAAATGATAATAATTAATCTAGTCAGAGAAGAAAAACAGGAATAAACACAAAATCTTTTGTTGTTGTTATCTGAAATCACCTTAAGAAAAATCGTGTAATCAAATCTGTAAACAATGTCTTCCATAGCCATAAAAATAAAAAAATTAATCAAGGTTATCTTTTCTAAAAATGGTTAAAGAATTTTTAAGAAGAAAACATTTTTTAAAAATAATAAAAAACGTAACAAAAACCGTGTTAATTAAAAACTAATTATACAAAACAACAATGACAATATTTGAAGGAGAAACAAAAAAGAATAATTACAACACACATATACAGTTCTTTTTAAAAAAACAATGAGATATATTAAGATAATCCTATATATTTATTGATAATCATATGTGAGGAAAATGATAATAATGGTTCTTCTTTTGTAAAAAAAACTAAATTATATAAGTGAAACTTTTACAAACACACACATCAATCATCATAATCAATGTTAAATATATTTAAAAAAACCGTATTCAGCTAAAAAAATGTTTAAAACCGTAATACAAAAACTTTTAGATTATTATGTACCGTGTTTTTTGTAATATTTATAATTAGGACTACAATTTAAAAAGTCTCTCGTGTTGTTGCTGCTGCGGATTTAAAATACTCGTATATACGTGTGTGTGGATAATTAAAAAAAGATTGTGTAAAAAAGAAAGTTATCACCTTGTAGTTCCATAGGGTTGTTTAAAAAAATACAAACGCATGATTAAAATATACCTTGTTCAATGACAGAAAATTCCTTATATGATTTTGTTATACTCTCCTGATTACTTTGTGATTAAATGTAAAAAAACCAACTTAAGATTAATTTAAAATATCAATTTTTTTTTGAAGATTTACGTATAGATTGTAGAATTTTTTAGCTTTTAGGAAATCATTTTTTCGAAAAGAATGGTGCGATGCTCATGATACATTAGGTACTAAATAGATTAGATTGTTAATTTTAAAAAAACCAGAAAGAATATTATTTTGAAAAGCTTTCGTTATTACACTGTGTTCGTATATTAAAAGTGATTTTAAATTTTATTCCTTTTTTTTGTTATTCCTAAAATAAGGGATTTTATTTATTCGTGTGAAATATTATAAAATAACTCCTGCGTAAGGTTTTATATGTAAGGAATTTTTGAATGAAAAATAAGATACCGTGTTTTAAAAAAGACTTTTGATTATTACATAAACTTGCATCGACATTCTGCATTATAATCATTGTTCATGGAAGCGCCTAAACATTCTATAAACGCAGATATTGGACCAACGATTTCAAAAAAATACAATAATGATCGCCTAAATCTTTGGAAATTCTTTATTCGGACCTAATTTCAAGCAAATTTACCAGATCAAGTCATTTCAGTTGGTACTCCCAAGTTGCGGAAGCATTTCGGAGATACTGACCCTTAAACCTATCGTTTATTACGCAACTTTGCTTTCCAAAACACATTTTAATTGTTTGATATCTTCTTAAATCCTGTGAGTTATAAAGTTGACGCTTTCAAGTAAAATGAAAAATGACTACGTTGCATTCTGCTGAACAAAGCTTTCTTGTAACCGGTCGATGCACTCATCATAATAAATACCTTTTTTAATACCTTTTTGATAGGCAATCACAAAACATAAAATCTCTGCCGCAGTACCTATCTCTCTTTATATATAGCAAAGAAAGCAGTCCACCAGTCCACTCCCTTTATAAGAATGGTTTACGTAATACATAACGCATATATACACTATCACAGCGTTCTTTATGCAAATAGAGGATAAAAAGCGTTAAAATTTTCCATATCACTTGTATACACCTATGTAGTCGTAATAGCATTATTTCCTCTTTTCTCCTACATAGGAAGCCACCTATTCGTCGTATTAACGTTGTGTCTGATGATGATGCTGTACTTTCAATCCGTTGAATAAAAAAAGCAAAACAAGGTATTAAAAGCTTATCCTTCCCATGTACAAGAAAAAAGGGAGAAAAAGCACCTTCCTCTCTCCGTCCGTACCAGTCTTATCTTGCCCAAAAAAGCTGGCATTCCCTCTACACAAAAACCAAACGCTTTTTTCCACTACAACACTGTCAGAATAGGCGATATAGACTCTGACTCATTGAAAAATACATTTCTAGCGAAAAAAATACGCATCCATTTTCGAAGGTCTTCAACAACAACACAAGGCGAGCGAGAATAATTGCGAGGGAGGACATTTTAAAGACATATTTAATTTTAAAAATTAAAAAAACACGGGTTTTATAGTGCAGATTTTACTCAAAGTATTTAAAATTGATAAAGAATCTAATAAAAAAGTGGTAAATTATGAAACGAGACCGCCTCGACTCCAGCTCATCAAGCCCCCCACCTCCATCGTCGATGAGTAAACGGTCCAGATCCAGCACTTTGGGAAGATATGGTGACTTAAACGATGGATCCAGTGATGATGGAGGAAACTCCCCAAATGGGGACTCTGGCTCTAGGCGACACCACGGGTCCAGCTCCAGGGACCACCATGGCTCCTCCTCTCATCACCATCATCATCACAGGAGTAGCTCCAGTGGTGGTGGACACCGGAACAGTTCTAGTTCTAGGAGAGGAGCAAGTCCTCCGAGAGGTGGTAGCAGGGATTACAATGATGGTTACCGAGGGAACTATAAGGATAGGTAAGTTTGTTTTCAATTTTGTTTATTTTTTTAAAATCGAGGATTGTTATTTGATTTTTAAAGATTTTGAATAGCTTTTGTGAAGAGGGAGAAAGAAAGAGAAAAAATATTAGAAATCAGCTTTTAGATTTAGTAGTGACGAAATTTTTAACAAAATATTAGACAGTGATTAGTAATTTCGTTAGTGTTGTATAAAATATAATTTCCGGTGCGTTGTTATATAAAAAAGATAATAATTCCCGTGTACGAAATCAAATCTAGCCGAACCTCGTCGTCTTCATCAGCCCCACAACAATCTTCTCAACCTTATCCTTACAAAGTGCTCTGCATCTCGTCCCTCCATCCAAAAGCATCTGACGAAGTGGTCCGTGAAACGCTGTACAGAGAATTCAAAAGGTTTGGAGACATCAGTGTGAAGGTAGTCCACGAACCGGATGAGAGAGTGGCCTACGTTTACTTCAGAAGTTACGAAGACGCAAGAGACGCGAAGCATTCTAAATCAAGGATCATTATCTACGATAAGCCAGTTATGGTTGAAGCGGCCTACGAGAGTTTACCTCCAAGTTATAATAATCGTGGTGGTGGTGGTGGAGGTGGCAATAGTGCAAGTCACCATTCTAGTTCTGCTCCTTCACCTAAGGATCACTACGGGGATAAGTATTATAGTGGTGGTGGTGGTAGTGCTGGAGGAGGTAGTCGGAGGTATTATTTTCATTTCTATTTTCATTTATTATCATTTTTATTTTTTGCCGATTTTTGAAACTGCTACTACGAGAAAAAAAAGTCAAAAGATTCTTCTCAATTCACTTTTTTATACAAAAAAAATACTTTAGTGATTATCAATAATCCCTCTCGCATTTGTTAAGGTTAGTTTTCTGGTGATCTCAGTTTTAAAG
Source organism: Lepidocyrtus fimetarius (assembly GCA_036507315.1). NCBI lineage: Eukaryota > Metazoa > Arthropoda > Collembola > Entomobryomorpha > Entomobryidae > Lepidocyrtus > Lepidocyrtus fimetarius. The sequence goes on from JAANSO010000365.1 coordinate 22,306, forward strand.
CGAGAAGAAAGAAAAAGAGTTGTTCACTGGCATTTTATCTGTTCTCTCTGATGATGATGGCATTTTCTTCTTCTTTGGAACAAGTGGCTATTGTTGATTGTGTAAATAGTGTGTATCGGTTATCAGTTTCTTTTTATAAAAAATAATAATAATTTTGAGATTATTAGGAGAAAGAGCTCCCAATCGTGCGAATCTTTATCAAATTAATAGTTGGTTTTTTGAATAACAAGAAATGTTGTATTTGCATAATTGTAAGTGCATGTGTGCATCTTTTTTTAAAAATCATGTCGAAAAAGTGCCTCCGTATATTTCTTGTAAGTTTTACATAATAATGTGCGTTTATCTTCGAAGAATTTTGTTACGGGTAAAAACTGACAGGAGGATGATAGTTTATTTTTTATATTACTTGCTTTTTCACAGTCTCAGGTAAAATTATATAATTGGGCAAAAATAATATGGCATATTTTAAGTGTGCTTAATCAGATCACTCACAATTTCTTTCATTTATTCGTTTACAGTGAAAAGTTTATGTGGAAATTGGCATTTAATATCGTGATCCTGTAGTGGATTTGTGTAAATTTTTTTCAGTCAAAATTGTTTCCAATTTAGGAGAAAAATAAATTTACGAGCAATGTTCTTCCAAAAAGAATTAGGAAAATATGAATTTCTAACGGTTTCGGTAATTTATCCTTTTGAAAAAGATTTTTATTAGGAAATGATAGAATTTGTCAAATGCTCATAGGGTAGGCTGGAGTTATTGTGGAAAAGTGGAAGGTCTAAAAAAATTAAACGTAGCAAAATTGTGAAGTGGAATTTCAAAATTTCAGTTGAAAGAATCTTTACTTTGGCTGTAAAAATGTCTTTAATTTATTCAATTCAGAATTCAATGTAACACTAATATATACTTTTTTGTGTCAAAAGTTTGTAAAGTTTTTCACGTGCTAATTCTTGTTTGTTGGAAACACTGAAATAGATAAAACAAAAGTTTGAATGAAGTTTTAACCGTTGATCTGTTGCACAATAAGTTGTATGCGTTGTGTCCAGTTTAAAAAGGAGATTGTTTAGACGGAATAGTAAAATGTGCAGCAACTGATAATGGAGGATGGAAAAATGGAGAAGGAAATAATACCACTTTGATATTTAAATGCATTTTTGTTGGATCACGTTTTATAACGAAAGGCTTTACTAAAATTTTTAAAAATATATAAATGAAAAGGAAATCAAAACGTAGAAATTAATGTCCGTGATACTATATAATAGTATCTTCACCAGATTTGAAATCTCTTTCTGTGCTTCTTAAATTTCTTGCTAACAACCTTTTACTATTATTATGTGTTACACTTCGAAAACAAAGATGTGATGGTTTTTCTGTGATAATTTTGGTCTTTCTGATGAATTCAATTGTAGCGTATAAAAGCATAGGTATTTTCAATAGCTATTTAGTTTTATTGGAGACTAGAAGATGACCAAAGACGTGCGCACCTGATGAAATACAAAAATAAGCGTCACAAACGCGCTGACTGAACCACAAAAAACGTTTTCATGATCTCTCTACTACTACGCAAATAAACTAACATATTTCTAGTCATATTTAAAAGATAGTTAGCTAGCCGTGTTGTTAGGTTTCCACTTTAAATTCACAAGTGCATAAGAGTTTTCTGTGATAAATCTTGATTGATATCCTGTGGCAATCTTCACTAATCCATCATCATCAAAGAAGTATAACTTCTTCACAACCGTCCGTGTTTAGTTTAGTTTCCGTTTTCTCTATAATTTCGGTAATTCACTCAAAATATATTTTTTACAAGTTAAGTGAAATTCTATAATATATTCTTCGTCGTGCTTTTGATATTTTGTGCCTTGTGCGGTTGTTTTGTATATATATATACATAATAAACCTTATTCCAACATAAGTTTCGAAAAACAAAACGATTAAAACCAAACTACTACACAGATCCCCGATTTACGATGGCCCACCATCGTCTTCCCGCGGAGGAATGCGTGGAGAACCAGACCATCATCATTCAAATAGATACGACAGATATGATAGCGGAGGAAGAGGAGGATCTTCCATGGCACCACCACAAGGACCACCTGGTGGACCTCCAATGCATTACAGAGGAGACTACAGGGGTGGAAGAGATCACCCAATGAACGATGGTTATAATCGTGGTGGAATGAGTGGAGGTGGCAATCCACCTCATTATTCAAGGTATGCATCATTTTTATGCGTCAAGAGAATCATTTTATAGTGAATACCTTAATACCTTGTAAATAAAATTATTACCAATTGATAGATATCCACCTCGTGGATCTGTGTCTGGTGGATCTTCAGGTCCACCACCCCCACATCATCATCAACCTCCACCTCATCATCATCATGGACCACCTGGAGGGCCACCTCCTCAAGGTCCTCCCCATCATCATGGACCACCTGGAGGGCCACCCCCTCAAGGTCCTCCCCATCATCATGGCGGTCCAGGTGGCCCACCACATCATGGACCACCCGGCGGTCCCCCTCATCATTATGCCTCCCATAATCATATGGAACCTCCACATCACCACCATCATGGGCATGGTCCTCCACATTTGCTTCCACCTCCACAAGCTCCTCCGCGTTATGAAAACAAGAAAGATAAGTTCCCGAACTACCTTCACCATGTTTCTCCTGAAGATGATCCTTTAGCTACCAGAACACTTTTTGCTGGAAATCTTGAAGTAAATATTACTGATGAAGAGCTAAGAAGAATTTTTGGAAGATATGGAACAGTCGAAGATATTGATATTAAGAGGCCTCCTCCAGGGACTGGAAATGCTTATGCGTTTGTTCGGTTCGTTAATTTGGATATGGCTGCGAGGTAAAAATTGCAAAGACAAACCAATTATGTTAATTCCTCTTACTTTTTATTTGATTCAAGTACAATAAATACTAATGACCTGTTTTTATTTGTATTTAGGGCCAAGTCAGAGTTATCTGGACAGTACATTGGAAAATTCCAGTGTAAAATTGGATATGGTAAAGTAAACCCAACAACAAAAATGTGGATTGGTGGCTTAGGTGATTGGACAAGTTCTTCTCAATTGGAACGAGAATTTGACAGATTTGGGTCCATCAAGAAGATTGAATGGATTAAGGGAGAACCTTACGCATACATAACTTTTGAAACTATTGATGCTGCACAAGCTGCAGTTAAAGACATGAGGGGATACCCATTAGGAGGGCCTGAGAAACGAATCCGGACTGATTTTGCTGATGCTGCAAGTCCTCCTATTGGGAGTCATTTACATAATCCTCCTGGAATGCTTGGAGGTACAAATAATGGGGGAACTGGTGGTGGAAAACCAAGGGAATTTGACCGAGAAAGTGGTGGCCGGGAAATTGGAGGTAGTAATGGTAATTATATTAATGTCTTAAGTTGTCCTCCATGTGTATTTTTGCATGTGATAATGAGAAAAATTCTGTTGTACAGATGACATGTCTGGCTGTGGTAGCGAGTCTGGTAGAATCGACGGAGGACAAGGTCCTCCAAGAGGGGGCCCTGGATCAACACATTCTGGAGGTACGGATCTAGGCTGTGCAAGCCCTGGGCAATCGGATAATGAGTCTGTTAAGAGCCTTGGAAATATTAAATCGATTCATGACATCCCTAAAAAAGTTGGGGTTAGCTGGAATGGAGCACTCATTCTTAAGAACAGCAGCTTTCCTTCCAGGTAATTGTAGTTATAATTGGAACCATTTTCAAATACGAGTTGTCCATGTTTCAGTACTAAACTATATTCTATTTTTGGTGCAGACTTTATCTCACAGAAGGAGATTTTGAAGGCATTGAATTATTAATGAAAGACGAAGAGTCCAAAAATCAGTTGAGGATTACTCAAAGATTGAGACTTGATCAGGTACGTACGCATCCCGATAGAAGTATTTTATTGTATGTGTATATTTTCATTCAAATTAGTTTATTTTTTTCATAACAGAGCAAACTTGATGATGTCGTAAAACGTATCTCCACATCCTCTCATCATGGCGTATTCTTAGCCCTTCCATGCTCCACAACAGCTACTTCAAACGAGCCAAATCCAGACGAAGACTCTCAAAACTCTTCAAACAATCTTCAATCCAGACCACTTCGCAATCTCGTGTCCTACCTGAAACAAAAGGAGGCAGCAGGAGTCATCTCATTAGTAGCAGTTAAAGATCCCAGTACCACAGGAGTACTTTATGCATTTCCTCCTTGCCCATTCAGTTTTGAGCTGTTGAAAAAGCAGTGTCCAGGAATACTTGAAACTCCTACAAATATGGACGGCAAAGAGGTGGAGAATCATCTTGTTATTGTTGTTATAAGAGGTGGCAATGTGTAGTAGAAAAGCAGCAAAAGACGAGTTTTTGTAACATGTACGTGGGTAACTATTACAAAAAATGAACAGTAATAATTCTCGCAATGATTAATTTAATTGATTGTATTGTTTCTATTCTGACATTTATACAAATAGACAGATTGTGTTTAAATCCCCTATATAAAAATCAAAATTAAAATGTGAACAAGTGTGTGTTATTGTTTCGGAACAAAAAAAGTGGAAAAATTCTTGTTAAAGATAATATACAATTACATAATATGTAATCAAAATAATAAAAACTTTTAAAATGAAAAGTTGTATGGTTTTAAAAAACATGTTATAGTTTTAGCATAAACTCAAACAAAAGTATAGGGATTTATAAAATGTATTCTAAGCGGTTGCTTTTTGTATGATCAATTTAGTTTTTTTTAGATAGAATTAGATAGTTAGCATAAGTAATCGAGAACGTTGAGATTGATTTAAATTATGTTGATGAGTTTTTTTTGACAGAATAATATGTAGTTTATTACTAAGTTAGTTGAGTTACAAAATGCGAGCGTAGTATGTAATTTTGGCTAGCATTTCTTTTGTTGTATTATATAAATCACTATTGATTGATGGTGCGTGTTAGTAGGTGGTATTTAATTTTAATATTTAAAATAATAATATGGATTAGATATTATTATACTGCATCCATTATAAACCATAAATACATTGATATAAAAATTTTATGTGCTTTTTTGGTATATTTGCTTTGCATTGGTGTAAATAAATAATAAATATAACGAGTTTTTAACACAAAGACTTGAACTTTTTGATTGTTATGTACTTTTTCTATTTAAACTCTCATTTTATATGAGCAATTAATTATGCCGCTATAATTAATTCAATCATCTTTTGAGTTATAATATGGGAATCTTCTGAAATTGTCTGAAATATTAGCAGACAAATCATAATCATGAACGAGTGAAACGTTTTGTACACACATTTATCTATTGCGTTTTCTTATCAACAAATAATCAAAGCAGTTGGTTTGAGCATGCATTTGAGCATTTCACATGTCAATGTCAAATAATCAATCAGCTGATTGATTGCAATGTTTTGATTGACAGGAGAAAGTTTATTTCCATTCTTCATTATTGGACCCAGTCACAACAAAAAAGTTAATTGAAATTTAAAAATTCATAATGAAATTATGAAATGTTTATGGAAAAATAGAGATGACTACATCTGCTAGCCCTGTTCTTCCTACACACACAATTCTCAGGATACCCCAACGCCCTATTTACCAAGTTTAAAGAAGTCAAAAGAAAATCAATATAAAATTCAAAGAAAGAATTCTGTTTTCTCTCTGACTCATCAAGTCAATTTTAATTAAAACTTGCAAATTGTGAAGAGTGGAGAAAGTTTAAATGAAGTAAATTACAGAGAGAGGTTGTTTTTTTAGTATTATTAGTTAAGTAAACATGTCCAGTTGGCAGCTAGGCATAGATTTAGTAACCACATTCCTATTAGCCTCGTATTTACTATTCCAGTACGGTAACTAGGTACAAGCACCATGTTTTCGTTACCTTATCAGTACTTGTAGCTTGGTACTTCTCCTTTGTCTTTGTTTTCGTTCTACCTATAGATATATCTGGGGTAAGTGGTCTCAAAATTTGCAGTATTTTACAATGATTCAAAAGGTTTACTTATGCTTATCTTTAACTTCACACAGACTGCTTATCTGCAATGTTTAAAAAACTTAAACTCAACCACTATCCCCAGCAGCAATGCATCCCTCCCTCACGACGACACAAATTCAACAGTAATAACACCAACAACGGCAAGCTGCACAATGCCCTCCTCATATGTTCCGAATTCGGTGATGCAAAACCTTTGGAGGGTAGTCTACTGGACTTCACAACTCCTAACTTGGCTTGTTCTCCCAATGATGCAGTCTTACGTACAAGCTGGAGAGTATCAATATTAAAGGGAAGCTGAGGTCTGCGTTGCTTGATAACGCCATTTACTACGGATCTTATTTGTTTATTTGTGGGATACTTCTTGCTTACATTGCGGTGAAACCTGGACTGAATCTTGATTGGAATCAGTTGAAGGCGATTGCTTCAAGTGCGAGTAACACCTGGGGTTTGTTCCTTTTGGTGTTTATGCTGGGGTATGGGTTGGTCAGTGTTCCGTTTGCTCTTTATCATGGGAGTTGCGAGAAAAGGAGTTTGAGTAATGCGTACTTTCGGGTTGCAAAGTTGAGTGGGGAGAGGAGTAATGCAGAGGAAGGTGTGGATGATGTTATTGAGGTAAAGAGAAGTTTTATGACTTTTAGGTTGATTGTGACGTTAACGCGACAGTTAAATATAATTACTTCTATTTCTTTTCTATCCAGACACTTCAGTTATGTGTGAAATCAACGAATGCGATGCCACCACACTTGGCAAATAATCTTCAAACTATAATCAGTACTTTGCCGATGGAATTCAGAGAGAAAATGGCTAGGCGGAGAGTTAATGAAACCATCAATGAGTTTAATGAGAAACTTCTGATTAAACTGCATCGAAACGTGAAGAGGGCTTTGCAAGCTTATAACAGAACTGGTAATGAAAATTTTAAAAAACTGTAGTGGCCATCAACAAATATGAATAGTAGTTTCTTGATTAACATTTCTGTTTCGATCCTTTATAAACAGAAACGCAGTATGAGCAAGCAATTACCCATGCCATATATCTTGAAGACGTTGAAAGGAATATGAAATCAGGAAGTAGAATATTCAAACGGACTTTTGAAGATGAGGTGCAAGGTTGGATTTGGGGGTACTTGCCGAAAAGTTTTGGTAATTCATGCAAAACAACCATAATAATGCTTACGTAATAAATAATTTTGTGAAATTATGTTATACTATTTACTTTTTCAGAATGGTTTCTAAGATGCTACGCCCATTCATACATACTAAAAGGACTGGCAGGGTTAGCAGGATTACTGTCAATAATGATCATTTGGTCAGAGGTAACATTCTTCAACAGGTCACCGGTTCTCAGCTTCTTCGCTTTGATGTTGAACAGTACGAGAAGTGCGTATTCTTGGATGGAGTTTATTTGCACTATCACAATTGCATACATGGCTACTTGTGCGTTCTACACTATCTTCAAAATACGAGTTTTCAACTTTTACTACTTGGCTAAAAATCATATGACGGATGAGTATTCATTGATTTTTGCTGGAATGTGAGTTGACAAATTATAGCAATGAAACTATTGGATTTCATTACTTTTTTATGATATAAAAATGATTTTAACTAAACTCCTTGTTACACACAGGCTCTTGTGTCGCTTGACCCCTCCGCTTTGTCTAAACACATTGTCGCTGTTTCACTTGGACTCCCACGTTATCCACTCAGATTCTGACGTACCAGAAACCTCATATACACACGTAATGGGTCACATGGATGTGATTAACCTGATTTCCGATGGATTTAACGTTTACTTCCCTATTGGAATCCTGCTAATTGCTGTACTAACTTGGTTCCGTGTGGGGTCTAGGCTGCTGAGTACTGTTGGATTCCAACAATTTTTACCAGATGATGAGATTGTAGGGGAGTTGGTCAGTGAAGGGCTCCAGCTTGTAATCAGAGGTAATATATATATTGTCAAGTCATTCCTTGTCAGCAAGTAACAATGAATCAATTTTTAATTGTTCTGAATTGATTTTTCAGAAAAACGTCGTAGGCAAAGGAATGTTGACAGCAGTCGAAAGCATTTGAGAAGAAACGCACCCGCAGCTGAATCTGCTAATATAGCAGGTAGTACACGTTAAAGTTCAAAGAAAAGATCCTAAAAGCACACTTATATAAAATTACGTTTTTTACAAAATTCTAGTCGAAAATCTGCGAAACATCTCATACGACACAAACCAGTCCAACCCGCAACAAGACCCAGACGCGGACGACTACTACTCCCGTGTCCTAATAGAAGATTCCTCAACGCAGCCACCTAACCGTGTCAGAGTGTACGGAACAAGTCCCCCACAGCAACAACCAAACCCTTCAAACCAATATTACCAAAGAAGTAGCGGCGCTGATCATCATCGCATAAGGGATCCTCCAAGAGGGTTGTTTGACGATGTGTAGTAAAAAAAGACGTGATTGAATATACTAAAAAAGCTATAATTTATCTCTGTATATTTATTAATCTGCGTGTATTTATATGATCGTTCACTAATACAATATTTATCTGAATCATCATCATCATCGTCGTCGTCAACACCGTCATCTGTTGAAACATAGTATTTTTAATTGTGATTATGTAAACTGTGTAGCTTTAAAAACACGTTCAACAAAACATGTTAAGTAACTTATTATTTTTATTTCATCCCCCTCGGTTTTTTAAATCAGCAACGATGCCATACAAATGTATTTATTTGAAACGCTTTTTAAATAAATTATTTAAACTAACTGTTCCACCTTTTAATTGATTAACTCATCAGGTGAAACCGCATAATATCGGCAATTACCGATTCATTCACTTATAAAAAGTAGCGTAGCTGAACAGTTAAAACGAGTGCCAGAGGATCAGAAACGAAGCATCATATCGGAATCACATCACACATTGCAAAAAGTGCATTGAACCTGTTTCTCATTCACTTTACAGGTTTTTAAAACAAAGTGTCGCATACCAGCAGCAGCAGCAGCGTGTCGTTGCTTCTTCTGGGTTTCAGACAAGAGAAGATATAGATTCATAGTATGATGCCGTTGTTGTTTTGGATGATGCTAGTCTAGAAAATCATGGTTCGGGACGATGCATTCTGATCTACAAAGTCTTTAAACGGAATCATTTTAACGTAAAAAGTAATAATATGAGAAGGGAGACTTTAAAAAACTCCTTCCGAGTTCGCATCGTTTTGAAATGGAATAATTTTTGCTTTTTAAAGTTGATGTGAATGTGTGGCAAGTATCGTACTGTTCAATGCATATTAGAGAAAACTTCATACTAACAAAGCTACTATGCAAGTCTGTTGTTATTTTTTGTCAAGGAAAAAAACGCTTCGGATTAATAAGTTATGCGGTTCTGTTGTTATATAAAATGATAATCAATGCAAGCGGGGACATTTACAATAACTGTTACGAATGTAATATAATTCACAGGTTCTTTTTATAGTCACATGAATTAAAGAATGGAAAACAGACTAGTGCATTGGGGAGAGGCTTCCTCAGAAAGATTCTTTCGCTCTTTGGTATGTACAATTCAGTAGGTATATTAGGTAATAGCAATGAAGTGAACTGAAAGGGGTAAGTTTTTTTTGGTCTACACGATGCAATGTACCTTAAAGCCGAGAGAGTGTGATGGAATGGAGGAAAGAAGAAGGAGAAGGGTGAAACAAAACTGCATTGTTCGCTTTATGGGATGGAGGAGACTTGTGTGTGGTACTTTTTGCATAAAGTTTTTAAACACAGCTTTACTTTTTTACACGAGCGCATTATTATTATACTTCTCTTTTGAAATAGTTATGCATGTAGGTATACACGAGAAATATACTTTTATCATCCCCTTTTTATTACAAATTTGTATGCATTCTTATTAACTCGAATCCACTATAACTACCCCCTTAAACAGAGAGAGACTCTTTCTGTAGAGACATTTCATCAAAACCCATCTGTTTTCATTTGAAGAATTATTTCAATACCACTCCACCACCTTAACCCTACCTTTTAGTTACTCTTTTTGTATACAAAAGGTTTTGAAATCCCCAAATTTTTTGATACCTGTGTGTGCCGTGTCTACTTACAAATTTGCGGTGATATGATATGAAAGGGTTTTATAATAATGCCAAAAGCAAACCCAATAATATGAAAGGGAGAAAGAAAAAGAGAGAGAGAGATTTTTTGACAGGTACATACATACACACAAACTGTTTATTACACGCTTCAATTACTATATTTTCATACACAATTTGATTCAGGTAAAAAAAACGAGTGTATGAGAAAGAGAGACGTTAATCTGTGTGTGTGTTGAGTATCATTATCCGATTCTCTCTGCCCTAGAAAGAAAAAAACGTCATTTTTAATTGATTCGATTATCTACATGAAGACACGGAGAGTTTTATATTGGAAACCGGTTGGTTAGTTTTATGGTAGCTTTTCTCCTGGTAATATTATGTGCAAAAACCTGAGAGAGTCTTTTGCCAGGAGGAGTAGAAGAGCTACTACAACATTTATGATTTTTAGTTTGTTTCGCCGTGGAGGAAACAAAAGCTCTCCTCCAAAAACATTTTATATCATGATCAATGATCATCATCACTGAAGGAAAGGGTTTCTTTTTTTGAGCGTGTTTTTAGTTGTTTTGTTGCTGAATTGACAGTTTCTTTTTTTCTTGTGTGGCTCATACATAAGGCTTCTTTTCTTCTTCGATTTAATACTTTTTCATGAACCTGTTCGCGAATATTTGTCTTGAAGAAAGATTTTCTTGGTTTTATATTGTGTGCCTGTGAATATATTTACATCGGAGAAGAGAGATTTTTTTTGCAAAGTGGACGAGTTCGATTTTGATAGGTGAGTTAAAGAAAAATTGCAATACACGAACTTTTCACATTTTTTAGATACCTTTCATTTTCATAATATAGACCAGCTATAAAAAGCTACTTAGGTTTTGCATAACAATTTCTAAAAAAACTCTCATTCTTAAAATAATAAGGGTTTTTATCAGCTATTTATTATCAAAACTATTAAATTGTGAGAGAAGGAGTATATTCATACTTTCTTTTTATAAACACGCTTATTTAAGTATGCAGCGCAAAAAGTGCTGAAGAAGCGGCGGCAATTGGGCATCATCGCCAGCGTAAAACTAATACAGTGATTGATGAAGCTTTTATGAAGAGAGGTGAAACATCTTTTTTATATATCGTAATTTAATAAAATAATCAAAATCGTGAGAGAATCATACTTAAGTTTTATATACACCGTTTTTATTATTTCTTCCTCAACAAAGTAGAGTTAGAGAGAGAGAGAGAGAAAAACGCAACGGGTTGTAAGCGTTAGCTGAAAATGCACTTTTCATTATTGATCATTATTATTTCCATTGTTGAAGTATTCATTATTGCACGGTTTTGTTTAGCAGGGAATGTGTAGAATGGAGGTTTAGCGTTAGAATGTTTCGAATATAAAAAGTGCAATATAAAATTGTGTAATAAGAGGGTTGTTAGCTACTCTCTCTGGCATTGTTCTGTAAAGAGTGATATAGGCAACTGGCATAGGTTGTTTTATTAGCCAAAAGCATAATATTGCAAAAAAAGTACTGAAAGAAGTCAGTCACTTCCTCGTTTTTTTCAAAAAGAGATTCACAGATAGGACGCTGCGCTGCTGTAGAGTTTTTAAAACAGGATTTTAAAGCAAATTTCTGCATCAAATTTGCAAGTGCAGCAAAAAAAAGTATCAGAACAGAGTCGGTGGATGAGGAGGACAACAAAGTGGAATGAGAGGGGAGAAAGAAGTGAAGAAGAACTGCTGTTTTTTTGTGTCTCCCAACTGGCTTCAAAATCTTAATCATTCATTATTTTAATACCGGATTTTTATACGGGACTTTTTTTTCTCTTGAGAGTTGACTCTTTTAAAGGGAATTTACATTTAGTCAAGATTTTTTTCGGCTGTGATAAGAAAAGTTTTTATTTTGAGGGTTTTAAAAAAGTGATGATGTGCCATTTTTTAAAATAATTACAAAGACTGTGTTTTTTAAAGTGTTTTTGACAAGGTTTCTTTTTTTAAAAACTCGGGAATTTTTTGGTAAGTTTTTGTATTATTTTTGCGATCATTAAACCGATGACTTGATATAATTTCAATTGAAATCGCTAAATTTAAATGAGCAGAGGAGTTCATATTTTTTACGGTCTATTGTTTACATTTTGACAATCAGCCAGTAACTCATAAAAACATAAAAATTATAACTATTCTGCGTATTATTTAACATCGTCGAATTTGCGAATTAGGTAATAAAACTTTAGTATAATTTAATGGTTGAGTCACAGACAAGTAAGCGCCATAAGCACTGCAAATTTATGTTTTGGAAATTATTTGAACATGAGCTAATAACATTTTTTGCTGAGTCTGTTTGGTACGATGCCGTCATATTTCGCTTATTCTCTTCATCTCGTTATCTTCCAAAAAAGTTTTTGGAACAAAGTGGAGAACGGTGGTGATGGAATGGAATGTTGTTTGGCTGATGATGTTTTTATGAGCTATGAGCCTATAATGTGGCTTGCGTCTTGTATGGATTACGAATTGTTGTGTGACTAACTAAAAGGGTTTCCAAAATATGGATTTAAACATTTCGAGCTTGTTTCCTTCTTCGTGATTTCGTGCTAAAAAAGATACTATTGGGGAACTAATTTCTAAACAGTCAGGTTTTTAAAACTTCCCATCCATCATAACAATTTACCTTAAAATCCAGGTCAAGTATCCAAATTAAAAGTTTATATTTCTACCAAACCGGCCATGTGCTACATTTTTTGTTTCCCTGAAAAAGAACAGATTTCGATACTTTCCAACCTAAAACATTTCAAAAACATTTCTTACGAATTAGGATAGTTAAGAAAAAGCGCCCATTCATCACTATACCATCCATCATCATCATAAAAACCAAAAAAAATCCAGGTCGAGTCAGTTTCACCGGCCATCGTACTGTTTCCAAAAATTGTGTATAAACAATCATTAAATCATCCAAGATTCTTGTATGAATGCATAATAATCCAGTCAGATAGAACGAAAATAATGGCAATCTTCCAAAAAAAATTATGCATATATCTATCTTCTCACACACTACATTAGCAAAGAAAAGTATAGTTTCTAAAAATAATCACAAAAAAATAACTGAACACGTCAGTAATTTTCCAATATACACATAAAACTAGAAATATTGTTATATATTATAGCTTCACATTTTTTCTCGAACTTGTCCGCAAGAACAAGCAAAAAAATTTAAGTTATAAAAGAGAATGAATAAAATTTTATTTAACACTTCTCCCACGCAATACAATGCCATTGACTTTTCAAACCCTTTCTTGTATTCATGATTTAAACTAACTTTGTTTATCTTGAAAAGTTCGAGAACACTTATACGTGTTCCAAAACAGATTTTTTTAAAATAGTAATTGGAAAAAACACGTACTTGCAAAACGTTCCGAATGAACCCGACACTTCCCAAACCATCTTTATTTTTGGAAAGTATTTTCATTTACATCACCAACTGCTGCTTCGTGATCATATAGCAGCAGCAGCGTAGAACCAATTTCATAATCATCAGTGCCAGTGCACAGCGAAACATATTTTTTTTGAAACCGTCTTTTTAACGACAAAAAGGGGAAAAACTTTATTGCTTGTTTTATAAGGTTAATAACAATAATTTTATATCAGTTTATAAGATCAAAATGTGAAGAAAAAAAGTGAAATTTTTAAAGTACCTGCGTCGTCGTCTTGTATGCATAACAGAAATTATATATTGATCGTTCAACAGTGTAAAATCTTATGATTATTAAAAAGCGCAGGAAGTGCATGCGTATATAGAAAGTGCTGATATTTCATTTATACAAAAATCCCTTTTCTCTAGTTCAATTACACATGTCATTAANAAAAATTATTTTCATAAATACACAGGACGTCAACAACTATATAGTCTTTGCTCGCATATTTTTTTTAAAATAATGAAATTAATTAAGATAATGCGGAACTATACATAAAAATTATCATAATTAAGCTTATATAATTCCCAGCAAAAAAAATAAGTCGCGTTATGTATGGTTTCTTAGTTAATTAATTCAATTACGTGTTTTTCATGTGCACACACAGGAACTTAAAAAAAATGTCGTCCTCAACGAATACGTCAGCCTCTGCAGCAGCAACCCAATCCTACAAGTCAACAACAGTAAGTATAAATGTGCAACAGGAAGATTCTGAAATCCAACTAGAACCTTCCTCCTCATTTTTACCCCAAAATAACCAATTCACATCACTAATCGAAACTGAAAAGTTACTTCATGGCTCCTCCGCTTCAAATGAGAAAGCAGACGTGGTGACAGCAACAACTACTACCACTGGGGGGACTTCCGGCTCTACAATCATATTACTAACAAATAACGATGCGACTATCGAATCAAATGACGATGATGACGACGAAGAAATAACGGCAGCATGTGACCAGGAAATCAACCGAATAACTATTAAAAACGAGGAGGATTTATTAGTCAAGAGATAGTAAGACGGCGACAGTGATTGTGTCATCATCTTCCCCTTGCTGTTCGTCACCGGAACCGAGTGGGAATTTGGAGTTGGTGGGACTAAGGATGATGCGGGGTGAAGAAGATGTTGATGATGATGTACACGTTGATACTCATCCTGTTGTTGAAGGAGAACAGGATGACGGGGGTGTTGTGGAGTTTGAAGAGTTTGATTTGGAATGTACTAGGAATAGTAGTAATCATACTAATAATAATAAACGTGATAACCTTGTTACGTTTGGAGGATATAACGTAATTCCGTTTTTTATATATTAATAACATAATTTTGTCTTTGTTTATTCGCTTGTACTTGTGACTTTTTAACTTTGACTTACCTGTGTTCACAAATGCACAAAAACATTATTAAAATCTCTCTTTTACTCGCGCACACACTCATAATAATTCTTTCTTTACAGGTTTCCTCAAAAACAGTAAAATCAAGCATGAAGACTATCCAGAAAACATCTATGCAATCCTCATCATCAATCGAGAAGGTAGAGCAAGTCTCTTCTTCCATCCAGCAACAATCATCTATAGACGTAGTGAGCAACAGTACTGCTGAGGTTCAGCAGCAACTTCTCCAACAAAATCACAATTCAATCACAACAATGGAACAGGAACAATCAGCAGAAATTAAAGAAAATGGAACTAATAAGAAGAAAATCACAGAGAAGAAGAGTAAAACCGGGGGGAATAAAAAGAGTAAATCTAATGCGGAGATCAGTAAAGAGAATATTTCTGTGGTAAGTTCAAGGTTTTAATTTCGTTTCTTTTTTGCTTTCACTGAAAGTTGTTTTAAGCTGTTGTAATGAGTGTAAAGTGTGTAGTAAAAGAGAATCATTATATCACCTAAAAAAATCGTAATTAATCCTTTTGTGTGTGTGTGTGTAGACCCTACGTCATCATGAAACTAATAACTTTAATCATAATAACAAATCATCAACACAACAGCCCACATCAACTTCCTCCACAGATTTGGAGTTTGTTAAAAAACTAGGACCCGGTGAATCCCGTGTGTTTGCCAAAGTTTGTGTTGCTAATTTGGTAATTTTTAAACTTAATTGGAAAATTAAAAACGTATTTTTGTAGTAGAATTTTAGAAGCATAAACTTCTAATGCTAAAACCATATTTAGCATGTATTTTTTTAACCTTTTATAATCCCTATTCAAACATCTTATTTCACAGTTTTTTAATATTTTTTGCTTCCCTTTCTCTTCCTTTTTTGTTGTGTGTAGCGCCGAAGCTTTGGCGATTTAACTGCGATTACTGCTACTACTAATAACAATAATACTCAACATCATGCATCCGCCTCATCCATAATGAACAATCATAGTAATTATGGAACGAAGTATTCCTCAAACTCTTTGGAGTATAATCGCATTAATCGAGATATGAAAGTGAGTTACTCATTTTTAATTTCGTTACACTTTTTGGTTGCTTTTTTAAAACATTTTTGTAATCAAAATATACTTTTAAAACATATTTTTATACCATTTTTTTGGCTTTTGTTTTTTCTTATCATTTTTTTTACAGACAAGACAATTACTTCATAATACTAATGGCCCTAGCTCATTACCAAGCTTTCTTAATAATAATAACCGTAATTCGTTTAGTAATACTAACATTAGTAA
>JAANSO010000366.1:0-38404 GCA_036507315.1 Lepidocyrtus fimetarius
ACTTTTGTTTCCTTTTGCGTGACACAATTGATTTCTTTCTTCTTTCAACTTCTTTCTTCCGGAAAAATAAAGTTTGAGCAGTAGCAGATCAAAGCCATATGAGAACAACTTTTCTCCTTCTTTAACTGAAGAGAGAAATAAAATAGAAAGAATCCATTGGCAGTTTTGTCATACGTCGAATACCAATAAAAGTACTTCTCATCAAAGAATATTGAAAATAACTGATTTAGTCTTCATGGAAACACTTTGCTTCTCATCACATCTATAAAATAAAAAAAATAAAAAACTACTATAGATATAAAAAGTGGGATAAGACTTGTTCGTATAGAGGGTCCGGTGTGAGTCTACCGTAAATGCTCGTTTAAACGCCAGGGCTTTTATTCCGTTTTCGGATTTTCAGAGACGGCTTTTATTAGAGAGAGGGGCGTTTATTGGAGAAATGCTTATAAATGAATATTTACAAAAATTTTCTTGGAAAATACAAAATATTGCCCTTATTTTGGGATAAAATTGCAAAATATGGAGTGTTAGAGCCTTAAAACGAGTGACTGTTCTTAAATTGGTGGTATTTTATCAAAAATTTAGCTGCAAATTGGCCAATTCTTTATATTTATAGAAAATCATATATGTTTGGGTAGCTTTTATTTCTGATTTGGTGGTATTTGGGATGGCTTTTATTAGAGAGAGAGAGGCGTTTATTAGATTGACGGCGTTTAAAAGAGCATTTACGGTAACTATATAGATATACAAATGTGGGATAGACTCACAGTCGTGTATCTTTGATGATATAAGCCGATGAAGCCAGTAATTAAAGTAAAGAGATAATGGACGTATAATAAAAAATTTTTAATTATTTTTAAATTTTAATTTGTAAATTTTATTATACGTCCATTAAAGAGATATTTTACTACATTGAAATTGAAATTTATTGATCAAAATAGCATCACTTGTACAGCATAATTTTAAAGGACAAAATCCTAACAATTAGGTTTTTCGTGTGATCCCATTTTAACATTCTTAAATTAAAACTAAAATCAACTACATTATACAAAAGCAATTTACACTTAATCCAATCACTAGTTTCCATACATTAGTACCTTAAATTAATTCTGGTTTATTTTACTACATGTTAATCCTTGAAATTTTTAGCAGCCGAGATGAATTTGTTCACGACGCTTGTTCGTGTTTAACTGTAAAAGTTTAGAAAATAGGATCCGGTGTTCAAACCAATTTAAATTATTTGATTGATGTGCATTTATCGTTTAAATCGTTGCATAATTTTTACATGAGCTTTTTCATCGTATATCACCTATAAAAAACATTTTTTTAGAAATATATCTCTGGAAATTGGAAGATCCGCGAATAATTACTTAATAATACCGACACAATTTCGTTAGAATTCACAGTTCATTTTACAATTAAAAACAGCTTCGCACGGAATAGTAACAGGAATCCGGCTTTTTTCTTGAATTTTTAATGAAATTAAAACGGAGCATCCTCTAATAAAAAAAATTCGTGCAACATGCAAAAAAAATATGCACAACGACAAGCGAATAAGAACAAAGCGAAACCGTCAATCAATCATTATTAAACGAACATGTTCATCACTTTGTATGACATGGAAATGAACAATTTTACATGAGCAAGAGAAAGGGTAACTGATTAGATGTAACGTATTAATTAACACGTTATAATGTGTGTAGTTTATGTTAATCCGACATGGGGATGATGACCGTGTGTGTGTGTGTTTGCGTGTCCTATTGTTTTGTATATATGACAAACTTATACTAGTTTGTTTCGTATGATATTTTTAACGCATGTTTCCTGTATTTTTAAGTAATTATATAAAATTGCATTTAATTAGTGGTCAAAGTGTTGTGTTTTTTCCCGTATATGATTTCTTGGAAATATAAAAGTTTGTAATTTATCAGGGATCCTCTGTAAAATATCTTAATAATCTAAACGAAACTTAATTTTAAACATTTCCGTAAAAAAACTTTATGCAGACCAAAATGGTGTTTGTCATAAAAGTTTTTTGCCGAATCTACCGAACACGCTTAATAGAAAGTTCAAAAACACATATTTTTAGAATTAGGCTTTTACTTTGCATGGTCTCTTAAACGTTATCCCCCCTTCTACATTTTTTGTGAGTACCTTTTTCCTTTTGAATCATTCACACACCTGTCACTCTCAATTTTATCTACGTTATTATATCATTCGAACAAAGTGAGAATCCCTTTTTTTCGCTTAATTTTCATAAGTATTATTAAAACGCTCTTATAGAAATATTTTTAAGGGATATAAATTTTACTACAAAAATGTTATATTTAATCAATTTTTTGAAATAGTTTTGCAATTTTGCAATGCAAACTAAAAAAAATCAACCATATTGTTAATCTATTTAAACCAAATTATTAATATAAACTAATAAAAATCATAAAAAAATGCCTACGATTTAATGCACCTTCTCTCAAGCCAAAGAATTCCTCTACATTTTTTTTAAACTGGAAATAAAAAAGTAGGAGGGACCTTGTATCTATTATTACTGTTATTATATGAGAGGTGTGGCGATAGTTTCATCGAGGAATAATTATACATAGGGTAGAATGTTTAGGTAGGAAGAAAGGACTGGGGGAAAAAGGGGATTCTCTCAGCTATTTTGTGTACGCTTTGTTTTCTCTCACACCGGTTTCTTTTAGGAGTAAAGCGTTTTGTTTGTAGTAGATGGCGTGGGAGGTTTGGTGAAATTGGTTTGGGTTGAAGTGATGGTGAGAGAGCAGTTTTCTGGATTTCTGTTTTTTATTTGTGTTTTTGAGCCCTGTAAAATAAGATGTTTTGTGTAAAAATGCATTTTTATTTTGATATTTTAAAAATCTAACTTTGTCATTTAGCGTTGTAAAATTGATGCGATTTTTCAAGGATTATATGGTAAAAGAGTAAAAAGCGTGATATGTCTTTGTTTAATTTAAACTTTATTAATCGTGATTAATTTAAGTAATTCTGTCTTATTGTCTCCGCTCTGAAACAAACACTACAAGAAAAAAACAGAGAATTTCACTAAAAACAAAAAAAATTGTACTTTCTTTTTTAGACGGCTGCTGGAGAGAGTGAGTCAGAAAAAATATTTTGTGGGAAAGAAAAGAGTTTTGAAGATTGTAAGGATTAATTACTTTTACTAAAAGTTAAAATTATTGGGATATTTAAGAACATTTTAAATAAAATTGAAAACGTGAAATGTGGACAAGATTTAGTATTTTACCTTTACTCCGTTAGCCATCTATATATTACCCGTTTTCACCCTTTTGGACACATGCATGAAAATTGCATGCTCATTTTCAGTTTCTCTGTTTAATACTATTAACTTGTAATATTTTTTTGCAAATTATTAGTCCATTAAATTACCAAAATAAAAGGGAAAAAGGCACACACGATCCTGTAACAAAACTGTGTTCGAATGATATGCCATGTAGTTTAAAATTTGTCAATTTAAAATTTTATAACGGTCATTTACAGCACTGAGCAAAAACCTATAAAAAACCATATACAATCTCCATATAACTGTCTCTCTGGATAATAATAATTAGCAATACGACAGAAAAAAACCTGATGGCGTTTTATCAACATCCAATCAAGTAAAGTAAGCAAGGGAAAGTAAGTTTAAACGCGCATAAAAAATAATGCACATTTATAATTTTCAGTATATTAATTTGTTTCAATTATATTTACCTATAAATACTTTCTTTATATAAATTGGACGTACAAATTCTATCCTGAACTTTAATATAATCTGTGGACGGACATGAACAATCATTAACCTGTCCTAAAAATATTTCGACAAATTCCAATATTTCCAACCAATATTTACAAATCTATTATTTTGCACTATAAACGTATAAACTCCCCCCAAAAAAACATTCCAATAATATTGCAAAAAAACTGCATACATACGGCTTTAAAAAAAGGAGGAAAAAGGAAAGATTTATAGACCGGCACATTAAAATATAATAAATTGCTCTTTTTTATATATACGTAGCTCTCTGGCATAGAATCATTATAAGATTTTTTTCTCTAGTGGCAATGAACGACCTTGTTGGATCTGTGTGTATTTGTGGAGAAAAAATATAGAAATCATATATATTTTTTGCGATTTATGTGAATTTTTGGGTAGGAATGAGACAGTAGTGCTCATAAACGGAATTGTACATAAATGTTTTAAATAGCCATTGTTTTGCAATAAACCCTGTACGTTCTAAAAAGCTGTATGATTAGCAAACTTATTGATCGAATAAACCAACCATAATTACAAATATTAAAAACCAAATACCTTTGCATCAGAAATCGAACGTAAAAAGAATCAAAACCAATATTATATCTGCCAAAAAACCTTAGAAAAGCATCAAAAAAGCAGAAACACACAGAAACGAGAAAGAAAAAAAGGGGGCGCGGAATAAGTAACAAAAATGGGTTGGCAGTTCTGGGATACTGGATAGTTGACTGTGTAGAAAGGCGTAGCTTATAATATTAAAACTTTTTTTATATTTCTCGTACACACCGCCTTTGCGTGTATATACGTATATATGATCGTTTTTAATGTATACGTATACACGCGGTAGTATGTGTTTTTTATGGATCCTCCTTCTTTCGTTCTCTCACTCTATTTCGCTTTGTATATATGTGTAGTAAGAGAGATTGATAGGGAAGTTAGTTTGAAGAGACTTGAGTTTCTTTCTTTGACTTGGGGGCTTTCAGTACTGAGAAGAAGGTTTTGAAATAGAAACGTTCGGGTTTTTTTTATGAAAAAGTTTTTATTTTGATGATGAGTTGTATCATGGATAGATTAGTGATTGGATTAATTATCTGAATCTGCGTTAAAACATCATATTTTTTTAAATTATTGCTGATTTTCACGTGTTTTCCTAAATAAATAAACAATTCCAGAAGATGTTTTAATCCTGGAACTCAAAATGCTTTTACAACGCCTCGTATTAATTAACTCCAATCCTGGAACTTGGAATTCAATTGAAATTAAAAATCTTCACCTCTCATCAATCAATTACTTGCATAATACCAGAATAACGTTAAAATATTACAGTTGTTATTTCTTTTCCCCCTAAATATTTACTTCCTTATATGAATTACATTTTAAACAGAATTTAATTCCTTAAATACTTTATCCCACAAAATAATTTAAAAAATGCATCAAAAAGTTTAAAAAAATAAATCGCTCGGCTATATTAAAAAATTAAAACAATTTACGAATTTCTAAACCAAATCATTCACAAACAAACCTGCATAAAAGAAAACTACATAGCAAGAAATACAGAAGAGGGCATAATAAGCTACACAACAAGCAACACACACACATAGACCTTGTTAAACTTTTTTGAGCACTCTCGCTCTTTCAATCACCAAACCAAACCTTTTCCCTATACACTCCAACTACAACTCT
This sequence comes from Lepidocyrtus fimetarius, assembly GCA_036507315.1. Lineage (NCBI taxonomy): Eukaryota > Metazoa > Arthropoda > Collembola > Entomobryomorpha > Entomobryidae > Lepidocyrtus > Lepidocyrtus fimetarius. The sequence continues at coordinate 5,450 of JAANSO010000366.1, forward strand.
CAATACAGAAAACCTCGAACCAACGTGAAGACCCGTAGTTAGTATGATCCCAGAGTTGGGGTAGTCAACATACAATTATTCTCGATGATATTTAGACACACAAAGACACACAAGCACGTTTTTTTCTTCTCCTGAGACAGAGAAATTTACTTTGTTCCGTGTGTAATATCATCTATATAGTAATCATTTTAAAAATATTGTCATTTATACAAAGGTGTCGTCATTTAACGATTTGATTTTTTAAAATTTGTGTGCACGTGACGAATCCTCATAGTTCAAACACAAGACATCTTGTCAGTCTTACAGTGACAGTATGCGTACATAAACAAACGTTTATATTTTCTCTACCGTATGTGGATTAAAACAAAGTGATTTAACGTGCGATTTAGTACTGTTGTGTGGATTTAATGTGATTTCTCCAGAATTCTTAACGCAAACACATCAACCAATGTATACGACATAATTATTCAATTTAACCGTAATTTTTAAACTTACCGGTGTGTATAGGCACTATAATTAAAACATAATTAAGATTGACAGAGATTTTAAGTGTTCTTCTATACTTTTCATGAATAATTTCCTACCGGTATACCAGGTAAAAATAAGCACGCCGGTTGCAAATAATAATATTCAACTTTTTCATCTCAACCAAAATCAAACGTTTCAAGTTGTCGTAACAAGCAAATCAACGTGCAATATTGATTGAAAAAGAGAAGAATACCAAAAATTAAGTGTCGAATACATCACTAAACTTCCTTAATTGATTGATTTATTACTGAATCCTTGAAGAAAATCATAAACCCTAATCCCATATATATCACCTAAAATAAACGAAAAATAAATCCTTTTAAACTTTTATAATATCCCTTATAATAAAATGTAATGATAATAAACATTATTATTACTAACTAATACGTGTACAAAAAGTTTTACAGTCATATATAAAAGTCCCTAAATCTTTAACACTACTATCCGGTGTATACATACGCAGAGAGATAGGGACAAGAAAAACAAGGTTATATAGAAGAAGGAAGAAAAAAGGTCAAATATATTTCTGTGTGTGGGAAAAAGGGTAACTTTCTAATAACAAAAATCATACACAAAAGTCCAGTGAAAAATCAATCAAAAAAGTTAAATATATTTCTTACAAAAGTCTTTCTCTGAATATTTAGTGCTAGTGGAAAAATATATAAATCGTGTAAACGTGTTTGTGTGTACAACAACGAATAAATCGTATAAATTCAAAATCAATTATGATTTAAAAATAGTGAAGAGTTAATCAAATTAACTCGTGAATACAGTTAAATAAAATCTCCACGTGTTCAAGTAAAAAATGCATCCACACACACGGGTTGATCTCTCTATTTAAAATAGGAATTTCAACGTGTTTTTAATAATCATTCATAGAGTGTGATTTAGTGGCAGAGTGTGTGTGTGTTTGTGTATGTTTGTGTGTTTATAGTTTAATTTATTAATGATCATCATGGCACAGTCACGGGTAAGTTTACTGTAATTATTTATTACAAATTATTTGTATTTTTTGCGGAGGTGTATTCGTAATTGTCTCGAAAAGTATATGGGTAACTTGAAACGTTCTGTGTGATTTTGCGTAAGTATAACCTGTGTGAATCAGAGTTTTTTTAGAGGGGGGACGAACACCGGGTAATAAAATTGATGCGTTTTGTATATGCGTATACAGTTTATTCGTTCCAAGGTAACTTGGAAACGGAAGAATGTATATAAGAATACCTTTTTCTTATATACATTCTTCCGTTTCCAAGTTACCTTGATTCGTTCTTGTAAGAAAATATTCAAAAGTATTGCAAAAATCAAATCACAAGGTTTATGAAATGAATACGATTTTATATAATCAACACAATATTAATGTCTTTACACTTATTTCAACTCGATATAAATCAGCATATATATCCCACGTGAACTCTCTATACATATTGTCCCCAAAAAAACTCATCGTTATAATAAATCAAATGAATTGCACACAAGATATTGATTTGAAGCAATTTGAACTTTTTTTAATTGATATTAAGGAAAAAAGAGTGAGGATTTGAAAGTGATTTAATTTATTAACTTAAAGACAAGTTTTACGTGTGTATGTTACGACGACGGGGTTATCTATACTCTGATTATATGACGACGACTTTTTTTTGAGTAATCGTGTGATATTATATGCTTTTCGTGATAAGAGAAGTCAGAAAGCTCTGTGAGAGTAATACGAATGTATTTGATAAGCTTTTGATTTTAATTTTTGCTTTAATGTTTCAATCAGCTCGTTATCACTAAATTCATGAAATTTTTTTTATTTAATTCTTAGTGTTGAGTTTATATGAGCGTTTTAAGTGTTTTTATGTGTAGATTAATTAAATAAATTATTTTAATACAATTCTTACTGATTTGTGTGTATGAATGGGTTGGTTATAATGTATTGAGAGGTCAGGAAATGTGTTATCGTAAAAGGCTTTGGATTTTTTTTGGGTTAAAATACTTTTATGTTGAATTTTTTAAAACACATATTTTAAGGATTTTTTTTGGAGACGAGACGTATTAATATTTATGGCTAGACTATACTATATGGCGTTTTTTAAATAAGTATATTTAAGCTTATTAAACTATTAAGTACTTAGGGTCTTTTTGTTTGTTTGTTGGAGACGTATATGCATGAGTTTTTATAGTTGATTGACATTTTTTCTTTTGTAGAAAAAAAGGGTTTTAAATAATAGGGATTATAATAAGGCTTTATCGAAACGTTTCTTTCTTTTTTTTGTGGTTGTCTGTTTCTGCCTCTCTCTGTTGGTGGTGGTGACAATATAAGGGTGTGATTTAAGTGTACTAGGTAGTTAGAGACTGAGGAGAGCTGTCGTTTTGTTGTTGTTTTGATATATTTGTATATGGGGATGATTTAAGCAGAATTGTGTGGTTTGCTAAAAAAAACTTGCAATGTTTAGGTAGATTTTATAGTTTGATTTGATTTTTTTATGTATTTAAATGATTTATATTATGCGTGTATGTGTAGAGATAAGATATATGCTCAGAGATAGAGAAGTTTCAAAAATGTGTGTACGTATAGAGCGAGAGTCTTTTCTTAAAATATTTTTTTGAATATTTTGGACTTTTTCAAGTGAGTTTTTACTGGACGAGAGAGAGAGAGATGTATTGATGAGATGCTATGTGATATATACACAGTTTAGATATAAAATGAACTTTTCTATTCATGATTTTTGTAATGAAGGGTCGTGTTTGGGATGAATTCTTGTTTTCAACGAGGGGACTTGTATTAAAGGACTCATTTTGTGTGTCGTATATGAGTTTGGTCTGATGTTTCAAGGTTTTGTACAAGAAATCGTCAGTTTTTTTAAAAAATGAAAGGTTAAACGATAGTTTGCAATTTTCAAAAGTTTATTTGAACGTCGTGTATGTATGTAACATACAATTCGCCATAATTTTTTTGGCACATTATAGCAATTAACGTATTAGTAAATTAACTAACCAATTCCTGCAACTTCCTATTTTTAGCCCCAAAAAAAACTCCAGAGAGCTTTTTATCGTTTTCCCTGTTTTTTATTTAACACTTTATTTTCAGGTATACAAGTTCAAACCATTCACAACACGATCACACGATATCATATTAAATTACACACCTATTAAATATAATAAAAACGGTTGTAAAAGATTATAGGATTCTTTTTTTACACCATTCTTAAACTTAAAAGCTTAAGCACATTTTTTTGTATACATCGGGTTTTATTATGATGATTACTGGAGAGAGGGTAACAGGAAGATTATTATTATCTATTATTTATAAACGCATTTTCATCTTTTGTTTCAGAAAAAACAGAATCCTATTTTAAACAGAGAGACATACACTAAATACGAGAGCATAAAAAAACATATTTTCTCTCTCTCTCGTTTGGACATGCAATCGTAGAGTAATAACTCCAGTACATATCTCTCTGTTCATAAACTCTCTGTTTATCAGAACAACGGAATGTTTCTATTTTTATGTTACACACAAAGCAATTGACGTATGCACGTTTCAATGCAAAAATTGTATACAGAAAGAAAGCCAATAATTTTTTTTGGTTGTTGCCATTCTGTCTAACAAGAAAAAATATTTTAATATGCATGCGAAAAAGAAGAGAATATATACGGGTTCTCTCTCTTTGTGTGTAGCTTGTTTCTTTTTTATGCCGGTGTTCGTATATTAATACAAGAAATATGACGAGTAAGAGAGAGAAAGCCTTTCGTGTGTATTTTTTTGATACGCATATGTTTGATTAATAAACTTTATTTTTCATGTTTAATTCATATGCACGTTATTGAATATACATAAAAATTAGCGGAACAAACCGTGTATTTGCTTGTATATATATTCTTCACGGGAAGAACTGACCTTTTATTTGTTTGATTTTCGTACTAATTATTCGTTTTTTAAATGTATTTATAACCGTTACTAAATCCTTGTCAATCTCTGAGGATTGAAATACATTGAAAAAAGGAACAGTTTATTTCAGTCAGCCTAGAGTAATATAGAGTAATCTACAGTTTGTGCTTATTTCAATTCCAATTTTTCTTTCTTTTCTTACCGGCGTTGTATTAAACAGAGAGAAATGGAATTGCATGATTTTAAACATAGTTTATATCGATATACGGAATTGGTTAGAGGGTGTTCTGTATAATGCAAAGCAATATTCGATATGACGAGAACATTCACAGTTTCATTCTTAAAGTTTTTTAAAAATAATTATCCATACAAATTAAATTCATGTTTAAAAAAATCTGGATGAGTTGAACTATATAAAAATATGTATTTAATACACGCGCAACTCATATTTATATAAAAACCAGTGTGTGTATACATACATACACACTGTTCTCCATAAGTATTATTAATCCGTATATATATATGATACATTTCAAATCATACATGAAACAGAAGAAGGGGAGAATAAAAAAACCACTCGATTACTATTACTACAGCAAAAATAAAGGCCTATATATATACACACACAAACACGTAACATTTATATTCATATATCCATGCTACTACGTCCACATACACAAACTAAAACACAAAACTTATTTTAAAAAAAAGATCTGAAAACAACATTTTCCTTACAACTTTTCCTGTGTGGCTCTGTATAAACTTTCGGGTTTTTCTTTTTATTACTAACATGCACGGATATATACATATGTCCAGTAAAATAAAAACTATCACGTCTCACCTGCTCTCTCTCTCTGAAATATTATTACACCAATTTTTTAACCTTTTTTTCTTAAGAATTAAATCGGTTCTCTCTCTCTCTCTCGCGATACACCTCTCTCTGGATATAATTTTCTTTTTCTTTATTAATTCGCGTGGTTTCTCTGTTTCTTAAGTCACTCTCAGTGTCTAGGGCGAGGAGCTGTTGAGTATTCTTTTGGGCTTTGTGTTTCGTGCAGTCTCATTCTTTCTTCAGCTACCGAAAAGTTTTGTGTTTTTTGAGCATTTTGTATAATTTTTCTAGGATTGTGTTTGTGGTTTGGATACGAAGGCATTCTCTTTGAATTTGGATCAGAAACGTTACGTATTTTGAAGGAATCGTAGATTATTTGATAGTTCAAAACGGATTTCTGTGTGTGAATGTGCCAAGATTTTGACCACATTTACGGAATCTATATCGAATTATGAATATTAAAAACCTAATTACGCATAAAAAGCCAGGATTTTACAATCAAAAACGGAATTAAACTATCGTCGAGTCCAGCAATAATAATAAATAGAATAAGTAATGAAATGGGTCACTTGTGTGTACACCGGACTGGACAAACCATATAAAATCCCCAAACGTATTCGTTTGAAAGTGTAATGTTTAATTAAAGTGTATAAAATGATGATAGTGTGAAGTAATTTTAGATTTGGATATGATTAGAAAAGGGGGATGAAGAAGATTAGAATTAAAAAAGCACAGGAGATTCGCATAGAATTATGGGTTGTTGTAACAATGTAAATGACACACAATTTTTAAAACGAGAGACAATTTTAACGAATACACCGCATCAACTTACACGCCGTTATAATATTTTCTTTATCTATTTAAAAGTACGACGATGGAGTATCCCACTACCCAGGCATGGAATCTATGCCAGCCTCAATGTACGACCCACACTCAGTAGCCCATCGCCCACTCCAACCCATGGCACACCCTTCACCCCATATGAACCATAGTAGTCATCCTATGTATCATCATCAAGGGAATCATGTTGCTCCGGGTACTGGGAACCATGTTATGGCTCCTGTTCCTGACGTTCATAAAAGGGATAAAGATGCGATTTATGGGTGAGTTTTTAACCAAGGGAATCATGTTGCTCCGGGTACTGGGAACCATGTTATGGCTCCTGTTCCTGACGTTCATAAAAGGGATAAAGATGCGATTTATGGGTGAGTTTTTACGTGAAATTTTAGTTATTTTTGTGTTGTTTTAATCGGGATTATTGAACTTTTGACCTTAAAAAAAGTGTTTTCAAAATGGGAATGTCAATGTCATCGACGCGATGATTTTTTAGTGTGATTTTTTAAATTTGAATTATTCATATAGGCGATGCATTTATCGTTTCTTTTGAATATGTTTTGATCAGATATATGAAGTGTGGTGAAGTTAGATTTTTAGAGGAAGTAAAACGGATCAGATTGAATATTAAGTATTTTTTGTACAAGGAAACTGTTTGTTAAAATTTTTGTTTGTGGTAGTCTGCGTGTCGTCGCAGTTTTTTTTTCTGTGTACATTTTTAAGATCATAGATACATGTTTTCCAGTCATTTTCTTATGCAGATTAATGAACTTTTTTGTGTGTATTCCAAGGTGTTTATCTAAAATCCCCATGTTTTATTGATGATTTTTTCATATTTTTTCAGACATCCACTATTCCCACTCCTCGCCCTAATATTCGAAAAATGCGAGTTGGCTACTTGTACACCTAGGGAGCCTGGTGTGGCGGGTGGGGATGTTTGCTCTTCTGAGTCTTTTAATGAAGGATATTGCTGTGTTTTCGAAACAGGTAAGGATTTATTTTTAATGTGTAGTTTCGTATAAAATCCAAATGCCAGGTATATAATTGGTTCCCATTTAATTTCCTCTTGCCACTAACTTTTTCGTTGTGAATAGTGCAAACTCATCGAGTATTTGAAAAAAAGAGTACTTTGGATTAAGATTAGGTCTAATTTTAGTCATAATAGAGACGTACAAGAATTATTGCTAATTATAATAAAAATTTATGTTGTAGATTTTGTTGAAATATAATGAATTGTGATGAGAGTGCTCTCTATTCAAAGAATTCGTCCTGTTTGGTTTTATAAGCGTATTTACAATCCTTTACTCATAATTTAAATGAGTTAAATATACCACCTGAATTCTAAAATATAATCAATACTAACTAAAATTCAAAATTTATAATCATTACGTCAAATTATTATAGTCAATTCCATTGCCAAAAAAAAGAAACCGCAACACACGATCCAGTTACTCAAAAATACCCCGCAATATCACAAAAAAACGGCCACATAACCAATAATTACACGATTTCTGTGTTTGTTTTTATTAAAAATAATTGGATAAAAAAAAGACAGACATTTGTGTGTAGGACACGATACATACAGATTAATTATACTATATCCATTTTTCCCTTTATTAACACACAGAAAAACCATATTTTTTAACGTAAAACCCCGTGTATATATACATAAAAAACGTAGTAATTAGTGTAGATTTTGTCTACCTCAGTATACAAAAACCCTCTCCATCTGGTTAGAATTCATAATTACACGCAGTCTCCATATAATAATTTCCGTGAGTTTTTTCCATGTGCAAAAAAAGCTACATGCCTGTTGGTTTTTAGTAATAATTTGCGAAAAAAATAGAGAGGGCCTGGTATTAATTAAATTCGCAATCATTTAAATATGTATTATTATGCGAATAAACTAGCAAAAACTTAAATGCACAACCACAGGGAGAATGCAACAACCAAAAATCTTTCACAAAAATGCTCAAAACTTATTGAATTCTCTTGACACTTTTAACTTGTCACTTTTGTCATTTCTAACAATGTATATGACCTGCACGACAGTAAAAATCACACGGGTGGTCCTATATATATAACCTACACATTTTAAAACAACCATAGAGAATCCATTCGTACAATTGTGATTAATTGGTACCACAGACAAGTACAGAACTCTCTCACTAGCTCTTGTCACAAGAGTTCAAACACCATACCAATTTAAAAGGAAACGTGTTGATTAGTTTCAATTTACAAAATCTATGTATATATACGTCTGACACTTTCGGTTGGCCTTTTTATGCAAAAAAAATATTCAAAAATATGACAGTTTTCAACACAATTTCTAACTTAAACACCTACAAATATATTCTTAACCCTCTCTTATAAATTACATAAAATTATCAAACCCTATACTACTACTCTTAACACAAACCGCCCTCAAAAAAAATCCCCAAACAACGCAACCTCCCTTTAATAACATCACACACCAAAAAGTCAATCTAATTCCTTACTATCATAACCACCGTATAATAATCTTCACTACATTACAGTCATTACCCCAGAGTTTAATACCACGTATCACTTCCATCAATTACATAATTGTGCATCTATAATATTCATTTTTTTCCCTGGGTGTAGTGTAGTAAAGCCGGGAAAAAGGGTGAGAGAGAGATGTTTAAAAGATTGTTCTTTTATAGTAGCAATTGAGTTTCTTGATAAGTGTGGTACTTGTATCAATTTTAATAATGATTATATAACGTTGGATTTCTTTTTTTTTGGATCTTGGGTGGCTTGTATACGAGCAAGGTTTTTTTGTATCTGGAGAATAGAATGAATAGGTCTCTCTCTCTGAATTGCAATACTCAATGCTTTAAATTAAGATGGTATACGTATGTAAGAATTAATACAAAGTGTTTGAAATCGCTTTTTGTGACTTCAGTAGCAGTTTTCTATTTTACAATGTATATAAATTCTACATAATGAAGAATGAAAGTGAAAGAATTGAATTGTTTTTTTATTAATAGGCTGCGGTAGGTAGAGGAATTGTGTAATAGTTGAGTGAAAGAACTCCTACTTATAATCATGATGATTGAGATAGAGAAGAGTCTTTTTTTGCTTGAATAATAAGAATGTGTGTGTGGTACTGTGGTGTATTTTGTTTGTCAATTTTAGTAAAGATTTGCTTTTTTTGCAATTGTTTTAAAGCTTTTGTATACATTTTTGTGTTTTGTTTGAATTGGATTTCATAAAGTTTAGATGCGTTTTTATGTAAAAATGTTTCGTTCGTAACTTATTTTAAAGCATTTCACATTTGTACTACTCATGGTTAGTTAAAATAACGTGATAGATTTGCAATTTATATGATTAGAATATTTTCTGTATGATTCCAGAGAATAGTTAAGAATATGTACACGGTTTTGTTGTTCATACGTAAGTTTTGAAAGAATAATCAAGTAGAAAAGTAGATGACCTTGGTGGGTATAAAAAGTATGCAAAGTACATGAAAGTATGGTTGAAAAAGGAAACGTGAATTAAATATATTAAATGACTATACGATTTTTAACGCGTTCTGTAAATTGTTCTTAATTTTTAAAATTATAAATTTTATAAATCGTACACAAAAGTTTAACTCAAATCAATCCAAACCAAACTTTTAAAACCACGACAAATAGAAATCCTCTTACTAAAACCAAACACGTTCTCTTTTCCTTCCAAATATGCACACAAAGTCCAACAAAAAGCAACCCTCGTTTCTCTCGGGTTCAAATAAATGGGAGGAGGAGAACAAGAAGTTTTCTGCAAAAGACGTACGGGTACAAAACGAGAGAGAGAGAGGGGAAATGAAATAAAAACTCGATATTATAGTGACAATTTCCACAATAAACAAGGCGAAAAAAAGGTGAAAAACTGTTTTTGTTTTGGGACAGATGTGGATGGATGGATGGGAAAAAGTATACAGATATAGATGGTATAGATGGATAGGCGACACATTGAAAATAAGAATACAAAAAGGGGACGTTGATGTATATAAAGGGACAGAAATGATGTGATGGGTGGCATATTATTATGAATCCTACTTCTCTGTTCTATATAAAATTCAAAAAATCTCTGTACAATAGAACCGTCCCTTTTTTCTTCCCTTTTGGAATGTTGTTGTCCCTTTTGCTAAAAGAGAGAGGACAAGAATCCAGTGTATGTCGTTGTAACAAACCTTTTCACAATCCGTTGCCTTTTTCCAATGAATTGAATCTCAAAAATCAGACAAAGAACATATACAAAAGAATTCTTTTTTCAGCTCCGATTCTCTTCCTAAAACTTTTGAACAACAAAACGGTTAATGAAACAAAAACGACTAGATTTTCTAAATACATGCTTGCATGTACACTACACACCTTTTTCTATTTAATAGCAATGAGAGAATCTATCAAATGAAACGATTCCCGACACACAGAGAAGAAAAAAATTAATAATGGGCAGTGAAAAATACAAAAAGTTCTAATTTTTTTCAATTATATGAATACGTAACGAGTGTGTGTTCTCAATTCCTCTCCGGATAAAAAAACATCTTTCTCATATAAAAATTTGTATTTAGTACTAGACCCAGTGAAAAGGCATATATTTTTTGCATTTATATATGCACGTCTACACACACTCACGCAACAGAAATTGCATAATAATTAAAAAAAACGACAGATGTGATGCAAAAAACGTCCATTCATTTGTTGCAACCTATATTGATTTGTATCAATACGTATATAAATTAAAATGAATGGAAAACTATAGGGACTTTTGAGAGACTGGTTTTTTTTCTTGAATTACTTTGTTCTATCTATCTCACACCTCTGTTCTTATTTTTATTATCCAGGGTGAGAGAAGAGAGGATTGAGATAAGAAAACGTGTTGATTATAAGAATATATATACGGGTTGATTGTAAGAATTGAGACAGAGTTTTAACAAATATTTTATGTGTATTTTATTTCAAAGGGGTTTATAACATGATGGATTATTTGTGTTTTTTAAAAGTTTGAGTATCTATTCGGGTGATTTATATTCTTCTTTTTTTTGATAGGTTTTGTATATACAACCTGGACACACGTTCTTTGTAGTATAAATTAGGTTGTTAATTAGTAAATGCGAAGAGAGAGGATTGTTAAAAGATGTTTGATTACAGATTTTATTGTCATCGTTTTCTTTTGAAGGAATTTTTGTTGAATGTTGAAGATGGTTTTATGGCGGGAAAATGGTTTGTCCGAGTACGATTTTGTAGTAAAAAGACCCGATTACTTTTACTATTTTTTAAAATGCTTAAGAAATGAGTCTTTACGAAATAAACCCAATTTGTTGTAAGTGTGAGTTTTATATACAAAAATTAAAATTTTTTAAAAACATTTTCCCCTTGTTTCTTGTACTTCTTTTTGATAATGAGTTTAACGAGTCATTATTATTACAAAACTGTATGGAAGAAAATGTAGTAACCCTGCTGAGGGGGATATATATAGTTAACCGTTGTGCGTATATATATACTGGAAAAGGTTTCCAGGTATTTATCCCCCCAGTTTTGCTCATTTCGTATTACGCGTTTATTCATGCGTGTTTATTTTCAGGGGTGGGTTTTTAGAGAGTGAGATTGATGGTGGTGGTAGTGGTTTGAACAAAAAGGAATCCATCATATATAGAATGTGCTTTTGACGAGTTTCTGACTTTTTTTCTGTGAAGGAATGTTTGGGTTGAGAGAGAGAAGGGATGATGAGGATTCTCTGACTGGGATGTCATGCTGGGAGAAGAGAGAGAGAATTCTTTTTTATTAAACGGGATAGTGTTTTTGTAGGTAACGTGAGAGATAGAAAGACAGTGTAAGAAAATGGACGAGGTCGTTTTATTCCTTGACCTTTTTTTTCTTCTTTTTCGAGTTGATGTGTTTGAGGGGTTTAAAAGATTTTTTTTGACTTGTTATAACATTTAACATTATGTTAGAGAAATTATGAATTGTGTATCGAGAATAAATGTTTAAATATTTTAAATGCACACGAATGATTAAATACGTATGTAAGGATATATTTTATTAAAATAATGTGAGTTTGCTGAGTATTTAAAAAACGGTATATGAGTAGTGAAATGCACAAAAACGTAATAAAAATCAAAAGGAATGTCTTGTCTTTTTACTCCACCTGTTTTTTGTCACAGATGAGATTTTTTATCATGAAATTTAATACTTTTTATCGTATGATTAAGTTTTTTGTTTTAAGAATCGTAAAAGCATTGAGTTTTTATTAAGAATAATTTACTAAACGGATTGGGTTGTGCACACACGGATTTTTAAGATGTTTGCTTTATGAAATGTCGGTAGAATTGATTCACTCATGTTTATGTGGTATTGGAAAAAAATGGGAATTTTTATTACGCTATTATATGAGTTTGATTAAATAAGAAAATTGTTTGGTCTTTTTGTTACAGATTCGTCAAGAGAAGCCGTACTACATAGCAGATCCTGAAGTAGATTCTTTGGTGAGTTTAAATATTTTTTTAAAAATCATTTGTAAACGGATCTTTGGGTGGAGGATAGATATATTAATTCGCGATTTTTTTAGCACGTGTATGTATAAATAGGTTAGGAATAGATGGAATTTTTGTCATTTTACAAAGACATTTTTAATCACGAATCCTTCATAGTGTAGATTTTTTTAGTACCGGCGTTTATTTGTGAAATAGCTCTACGATTGGCTAGCTTATAGACTTGAAAGAATTAGTACGTTTTATGATTGCTTATATTAAACGTGAGGTTTTTTTTATTTGATTACATACATCGAATATAATGACAGGTCATGTGCTAAAAAAATTGAAGAGTAGGTAATAATACAAAATGGATTAGAAAAAAAAGAGGGATGGGATTATGGGTGTTTTATTACTTCTTTATTATTATGATGGAGAGTAAAGGGGGTTTTTTTTAGCGAAGGAGATGTGTTTGATTCTTTGCATAATCTTTGAAAAAAGTTTTAAGGAGATATAGCAGGGGTATCAAGGAACTACAGATCTTTGAGTCTTCTTCGTCATCATCGTGAGAGAGAAAAGTAAATGATTACGCTTTGATTTTGTGTAATAGGGAAAGTGTGTGTACTGTAATTTTCTCTCTCTTTTGATTTTTATTACATCGGAATTATGGAAGAACGAACGTTTTTGTATATACATACTTTTCATCAAAGAAGGATTTTGTGTGTGAGATACTCGCTTAAATCTAAGTTTTAAAGTAAAAACGCTTATTTTTTTTGATAACGACGTAATTGCAACGTACGATTTTGTTGCTGTTGGTGTCTTCTTAATCCTTTTTTTGGGAAAAAATTATTTTTTTGAAGCATCGATGTGTATATACGTATAGATGCACAGAATGATGGCTGTCGATCAATTATTAAAATGTTCTGTTAGTGATTTATGGAGAGTTTTTTTTTGTGATGAGCATATATTTTAGTATCGTATCGTTCATCATAATGATTGTAGTAGAGTTATTTCCTCGATAATTCTTTGTTTAGGATTTTTTATATTAAAATCGTGGAGTTATATGATCACAAACTTGATGCATTTTTTTCTCTAGTAAAAAGTCTTTTAGTCTTTTTTGTTTAAAAAAATTGCAATTTTTCTTGAATAACTTAACTTTTCTTTTAGAATACAAAAATTGCAAGAATTTATATTCACACAATAGAAGCATTTTTTGTTGAATATTCGTTAGAAAACACATATTTTTTCTGTCCTTTTCATATTGTGATAGTCAGGTTAAGGATTTGCTACGTCTCTGTATATATATGAGTAGTCAAACACAAAGACAAACCAACACGAAAAAGTACAAAACTCAAAAGGTTTTTTTGATTTGATGATGACCTGACCGGTTTAGAAACATAACAGCAAGATATATACACAAGGATTTGTAAGAGAATACGAAAGAGAGAGAGAGAGAAAAAAGGTACGGAATATGGAGAAGAAGACGAAGAAGCAAAGTCGACGGGTAGTTTTTTTGGTCGTTCTCTCTGAAGTTACATCTACAAAGTTGTCGAGAGATAGAGAAGAGTCGTGTCAGTAGTGTAATACTGTCGTTATATATGAGTTATATATACGAAAAATTGTCAAATTATAATATTTTTTTATTTAAACGATGACACCATACGTACACTAGTATTAATAATGATCATAATATAAAAACCGAAAGGTTATAAGAATTGTACATGTGTGTGTCTTGTTAAACCTTATTTTTCTATACAGTAGAAGAACAAAAATGTATTTTTTAAAAACCTTTTTTCTTTCTTTGATACATGACATGAGTGAATAAAAAATTTTGATCGTTTTACAAGATATATATAGATTATATCGTATATAATCGTTACGAGGAAGGTTGTCCTCATGATTTTATATATTTTTTTGGAGACACTCACAGACTTCTTGGGCTATATATCTACATGAAGGGTTGAATATTGTATATTCCACCTGTTTGTTGTATTACGTATCCAAGATTTTGTTCCTAGAATAACTTACCTTATCTTCGTACATCTTAATATTTTCAATTTTAATGTAGGACAAATACCAAGCATGGTTTTTGATTAGCTTATAAAACCAAAATTAAAAGTTAATGTCCACTGAAATGGTTTTAATAAAATAGTAAAAAAGAAGGATTAAAAACGGAGGGAACCTCTGGAAACTCTATTTTATCTTAAATCAGGGATTATTATGATGCTTATAAACCTGATCGTTATATTATATTTAAAAGATAATCCGGTGCGTAACAGTAACAATAATAACAGTAGGGGTAACAATCATCTCATCTTAAGTATTTTAGATGTCATTGCATCTCAGGTACAAGTACATGGATAGAAGCGTAACAAAATACCTTTATATATTGATCTTCTAACTAGATAATTTTATACGTTTGTTTTCTTATCTTGAATAGTTAATCTAGAAAATCATGTTTATCTGTTTTCTTTGGTGTACTTTTAAAACTATATTTGATACTCTTTTTTCTGAGTGGTTAGTTTCAAATGGATTTTACGTGGGTTTATTAGTTTTTTTTTGTTATGCAATATTGCGTATTAAAAAACTAACTAGATTTAGTTTTCCTTTTAATTACACAGTTTATTTCATTCCATCGTTAAAAACTCAAACAAATCGATTTCAAAGAAATTTGAACTGCAATCCTATAGATAATTTACTACATCACTAACTATTATAATTCCCAGAACCACAAAAATCAAAATCACTAAAAGATATTTTGTGACAAACCGTATGCGTAAGCAATAAAAACTACCCCTTTTCGACATTTCTCGTTACTGTCATTCTCCTTGAGCAAGAAAAGGTTTAAAAGAAATGTTGTAAAAAGATTTATTACCAAAAACAACCATACGTTTAATTCTATATCTATCTTGTCTCTTATATATTCTTGTTACAAAACGACATGGTCATCATCATCCATACCTGTCGCCGTCACATTGCCGTATAAATACACACGAGTTTTTTTTCTCTGTCCCGTCGTCGTCTCTCTTCCTCATCATCGTCTTCGTCGTCAAAAAAATGTATCCCACTCCTAAATAAAAAAGACTCTCTAAACCTCCTGCTGCTGATATGCATATGACGATAAAACGTACACGTAACAAAAAAACGGGTATTTAATAAAACGAAACACATTTAAATAAAACGGATGATGACTAGGTTTTTATATCTACGCTATGCATTCACGTACAATACGCATGTATTTATCGATCTCCCCGTCTGATTAATCAAAAAGAGAGATTTATTACACTGATCATTCTGACTCGTTCCTTAAAAATAATCCCAAAACTATATTATCTCTTAATTAAACTAAAAAAACAACCCTACTTTTACTGTTTTTACAAGAATTCGCACTAATTCGTTATTTCATCGAGAGTATATATATAAAAATCCAATAAATTTAATCATTCTTTTTTATTGTGTGCACGGATAAAATACCTGTTTTTCTGTCATTATTTGTCTCTCTCGAGTGTTTATTAACTGTCTCTTTTGCCTTTTATCTTGTTTGGTTTATATTGGAGTCAAGGTGTAGTTGTATGGACTGATTTTGAGTATAATATAAATCTATGTCAATTTTTCTATCGAGGAATATCATCACAATCGTGAATAAAATTACACACAGATTATGTCAAAGTATTTTGATTATTTTTCCCCAAAAAAAAAAGAAGTCGATCGGATTATTAATTTATTTACTCTAGGATGATATTGAAGTGTAATTATGACATGGAATGACTGTCTCGTATAGTTTCCAGTACAACACTTGTAGTTTTGCAAATCACACGAGTAGCATGAATAATATTAACTCTCAGAAAACGTAATCAAGTAATCAAGTAAGTGGTGTGAAAAGATAATGATAAGAAACGTTATTAAAACAATAAATCCTTGTGTTATAATAATAACGATGATGAGCCACTGATTAGTAAACACAATTTTATTAAAAGTTTTGTAGAGAGATTATATTCACAGGGTATTATTTTAGGCATATGCAAAGTCTATATTAAAACATTTGATGTAGTGTCTCACAGATAATACGTAATCTAGTTTTGAATAACAATAATATTCCTTTTTCAGGGCTTATCAGTTTCAAAACGAAATTATATGGAGAAATGTGGGATATATGAGTACCGTGACAGTTTAAAAAAAAGATAAATGCGAGTTTTTAAGGTGTATATATGAGATATTATAAAATGACATAAATATACAAGAGACCTAATTATTTTCATTAAAGATTAGATTAAATTAATTTAATCTCTGTGTTGTACTTAAAAAATTTGTAAACAAAAATTCAGAGTGTTTAACGGGTTGTATTTAAAATGTAAGCACATTTAAGGTTATATGCACATAATTTACAAAAAAAAACGAAATTATGCACATTATTTAAACCCAAACCAAATAATTTTTGCAGCTTTTTCATTACATTTTAGCACTTTTGATTATTGCGTAGAAGAAAAAAACGCTTTGGAACTGTATGCGTTAAATATGCAAGGCAATAAATTACGTTAATAGCTTGTGCATTTTTCTTGACCTAGTGCAAATTACAAAAAACTGAATGATTTATACGTTTTCTGCGTTATATATTATACTGGTTTTTTTGCGATGATGTATAGCACTTATGTAACTAATGACTTTGTATTATTTTTTAAATTTACAGATGGTACAAGCAATCCAAGTTTTACGGTTTCACCTGTTAGAATTAGAAAAGGTAAGGGGCTATGACTTCAACTCTTTTTTATTACATTTTAAATTATATAAAAATATGTATTAAACTGTCAGAAACATGATTTTTAATATAAATCTGCCGGTATTTACAAAACCTCCCCATCTCAAAATCGGAAGCACTCGTCAAAAGCAGACGTACTCGCAAAAAAAAAACTTTAAATTATATGCAACTGAACGGTTCCTTTCAAAAACTTATCTTCTGCATTTGTCACTACAATCAAGGATGAGTAATTCGTGTAAATAACTTCCAAAAAAAAATATTCCAAAACTACAAACTCTATCCCAAAAAAAACCTAATTTGTTAGACAAAATGGATCCTACATAAAGATTACAACAATTCTACCCCTTTTTCTCCATTATAAAACACACAGGTGCGTACAACAACAAAGAACTTTTATAAATGCTGTACCTTCCTTAATCCTATTATTACGTACAACCTCATCATAAAGAAATTTTTCTGAATAAAAAAAATCCTACAGAATTACTAAACCCATATCAAACCAAATCAAATCAACCGATATGATATAACATACCAAAAATTCTCTTCTGACCATATCACCATATGCTTGCATAACGTTTGCATAACTTTTTGAGAGAGAGAGAGAGAGAAAACCACCAACAATAGTCGATACGCTTCGTTTCACGTTTATTCTCTGTATATATCTTGGGAGTCCCACTACTCCTTCCACCATGCACACACTGGACATATGAACAAAAACTCCCTTTCAAAAAAAAAAAAAAAAAGATTCTTTCTTTACAATAAATTCCGTAAACAAAATATAATGGCAAAGGGATTGGGGTACCGATTAAGCATAAATAAGTTCAAGGGGTCAGAAGGACCCTTAAACGGAAGTTTTCAAATGCCGTTGGAATTTTTGAAATTGGTTGAATGGTCTCTGAGAATTCGCCGGCCAAAGATTTCCGATTTCCCCCTCTCACAAATTTATACAAATGGATTGATATCCAATCCCTTTGAATAAACAGCAGGAGAAAAACTCAACTCGTTCATCTAGCCTTAAGGAATAAAAAAAGGGTTTTATGATAAAGTCCAAAAAGCTAAGAACTTGTACGTTTCTTTATGGTTTTTAGAAATAAAAATACTTCCAAACATTATAACCCTAAATGAACATATATATCGAATTTCATTGTATAATATAAACTATGCACAATCGAGACTATTCTGTATAAAAACCGGACATTTTAAGTCAAACAAATCGGTTAATATAGTTTGTTTTCGAAACAGGTTACATTTTTTATGAGAGAGAGAGAAGGGAAAATGACGACAATAATCATGAACAAACAAATTTAAATATATAAGAAATCCCATTTCAAATCACATTTAACAAGTACATAAAACGTAAAAATAGGTAGAGTCGGATAGTTTTTCAAAAGTCGTTTTGGTTATGTGTGTTTTTGTATTAACACAAAGTGGGGTAATTGAAGTGGAGTAATAACGAAGTTGGGGTCTTTTTTTGTCATTATATTATTAGAGAGTAGCTAAACAATCACGGGAGTATAAAATGGATTTGTGTACATTCCAGATTAAAAGATTTTTAAAAAAAATTATGATGATGATGAGAGAACTTTTGTGGTTTGGAAATGGAATTTAATCTTATTTTCTCTTGTCTTTAAAAATAAGAAGAAAGGTGTTTTTTGTTGTGGAATTTTATTGGAAAGGAGTCATTCATTCTTAGGATTCATTGCATTCCGTACACATGAAAATGTGCTTTCAGTGATCATGATCTTGTTTAAGAGAGAGAGAGAGAGTCCCAATAAGTTTTTAACGTTTCATTGTTATGTTACCTGTTTTGTTATATGAGCATGGAATGTTTAAGGAGAGGGAATTTAAGGGAAGAGAGGAGGAGTAGAAGGATTTTTCTTATAAATTTTTATTTTAAAAAGAAATTTTTGTAAAACATTCTTTTGTATTGATTAGATTTTTTTAAATCATGCAATTTTTCTGTAGATTTTTTGGGTAGTTGATTTTTTAATTTTTTTGATGTGTGTGGAAGAGGTGGGCATTTGAAGTGGGATGGTTTCGTTTCTTTGAAATATGTTTATGGTTTAGAGGAATTTTTACGAATTGGTTTGTTTTGTAGTCTTGTTTGGAGGGGGTGGTTTTGTATAGCTTCGAGATATAATTTTTGTTTGATTCGTCTGGATGATTTTTTTAAAAATATGTACTATTTTTTGCGGAATTATTTTAGACATGGGTTTTTGCAAAAGCATGGATTTTTTAGCAACTCTAAGATAGGTATTAAACTGACCCGAAAAGAGTATTATTTACTTGGCCTATTATACATTCTATATCGTACAGTTGATCAAACATGTAAACAGATCCACCGTTGTGTGCAGATATATTATGGTGACAGAATGAGAGGGACGACGACTGAGAGACCGAGTGACTTTGCAGAAAACATGTATGTTAAATACGAGTTTTTTATACTAGCGTCCACGTGTATATACGTGTGTGTCTGAAGAATCTATTGATTCGGTTTGGTTGGCTTTTTTGATATTGGAATTTTTTTTGGAGACGTCATTTTATAACGAAAAATGATAGGGAAGAATAGTGTTTTTCTGCTGATTCATGTAATCTGTTTTAAATTTGATGATGGTAATGGGGAAATGATGGAGTTTTTTATTTGGTTTGGTTTATTTCAAACTTCTTGAAAGAGTCGTTTTTTTTAAATTGATAAGGGTGTATGTATTTTGATTTTGGTTTTTAATGGATATGGTGGTGGTGGTGATCTTTGGATATCGGGATGATACTCGATACGATTTGATTATTTTTAAAGATGTTTTTTTTAAATTGACGAGTAAATTTAGTAAAATGAGGTTGGAAGGTATGAGTACAAAGTTATGCAACGCAATTTTTTTAGCGGAAATGAAGAATTAACTTACTTAATACGTACTTAATTTCTAGTAGTATGGTATGGTGTCTTAAAAGAAAAGTCTACGAAAGTCTCTTTCTTATGGGAAAAATAGTTTTGAAATGTTCGGTTTTTTGTTGTTGTAAAATGGTTTGACTTTTACAAGTACGATTATATGAAAGGTATAAGGAGGTGGGGCTGCTGCTAGGATTATGTGTAGACTGACTGAGAGAATAGTCATACTAATCCTTTAAAAGATCCTTCTTAGGGGCATCTGGAATCCATCTGGAATGTATATGAAATTTCTTTCTTAAGAATGTTTCTGTTTAGTTTATGGTTTTGTTGAAATATTGGTGAGTATTTTTTTGTAAAAATTTATGCTTAAAATCACGTATTTTTTCTGTGTAAAATTAGTCTTCTGGACTTGTCCAGTGACCTAAAAGATAATTGAAAACCATTTAACAACGCTTGATTAAAAGGGTAAATAAAGAGATGATTACCATACAAGTATTATTTACACTAAAAAATCAAATGTTTTGTAGGACAAACACAAATAATGACACTTTAAAAAACCGTGTGATTTCTAACACGTCTTTTTAATGAAATTAAAATATGAATGAAAAGTAGGTAGCGCTTTTTTCATTGTTTGCATACATGAGTTTAAGTAGTTTTAACGTTTTTGAAGAGGGCTTTTTTTGGAGGGTCATCGTGAAAGTATTTTACATTTTTGTATGTTTGTTTATTCCGTTTTTAATATGCTTGTGTTTGTCAATTGTTTTTTGTTCAGGGTGAAGAGCTGTATTGTATTAAATATATATAAGGAAAAAAATGATTGACATCCGTGTTTTTAAAACATAGGGTTTTATAAGAATATTAAAACAAAAGGAAAACGGTTTAAAAAAATCTAATTAGCTATTTATTACGGGTATTGTAGTCCCTGCTTTTCACGTGTAATATTTTTTTAAAATCCCGATAGCTTTTCAACTTATAATTATTCATACAGAACGATATAACGCTGATCCGTATTAAACGATTGAAATTTTTAGGAATCATGCCGGATTATTTCGCAAGGTTGATAAATTATTTGCTATGGAATACACAAACCAAAAAAACCAACGCGTTAAAAAAGTGTTTAAAAATTCGTTGTTGTTCGTGGGTGGATATAAACCGCGACGCGAGTGTATTATAACAACAAGGTGTGATATTTTTTGTTAGCCCTATCAAGTAAGTGTGAATCGTGTAAAATAATCCGTATTGGCTACTGTGTAGTTGCTATAAAACTATGATGGATAAGTTGTAAAAAATAGGGTGAAGAAGATAATTACTTGTAATCTTTTGATGAATATGAATGTATGAGTTTTTTGTTTAAAATCTGCGAATTTGAGATGGGAGGTTTTGTAACACTGCTTTTCTACTAACTATAACATGTTGCATAATTTTTTATAACATTTTGACTTAAATCCCAATACAGGTACACGAACTATGCGACAACTTCTGCCACCGCTACATTAGTTGTCTAAAAGGAAAGATGCCGATAGACCTAGTGATAGAAGAGAGGGATCCGACCAAACCTCCATTCTGAATTGGGGCATACGGGGAATGGGGATGCTTCTAGGTCTTTGGACTCTGCTTCTCATACTGATGGCGCTAGTACACCTGATGTTGTGAGTTATTTTCTATTTTTTTCTATTTTAATTTGGAATATATACACAATTGTGACAAAATATAGTTCTTTGTTTGGGTTTATTTGTAATTATAACTTTTGCATACACAGAACCACGGGGTTTCATAATTTTTAAAATAACGAATTATTAGAGGATTCATATTAAGAGGCTGCATGTAATTAGTTTAGCCTCAAGGATCATATCAATAAGAAGGCTCTCATGTAGATGTTACAAATCGATACAAGAGAGAGTTGTTAATTCAAGATTTTATAAAGAAACAATATCGAGTAAGGAAAAAAATCCTGTTAATTAGGTTTTTTCTGATTTTGTTTGTGGGTTTGAGAATATTTTATGGACAGGTGTGTGGGATATATTAGTGTAGAGAAACGAGCACTTCTTGAATCATCAATATGCTTTTTATCATTGTTGTTTAAAAAATTAGTGAAAGTGCCAAAAGCAATATAAATTTGAGAGGTTTTGTTGTAGCACAATCACGGGAATAACGATCATTCGTTAGGTTTTTTAAAACGATTTTTGTAGTTTGATATCTAGTTGAATGGAAATCGAAATAGTTTTTTTTGAAGACGTATATTATTCAACCGTAATCTAATACAAAATATCCCCCCTTTGGGAGTCTTATTCGAAAAACTTAACCAAGACACACAATTCAATCACACGCATAATACTCAAAAGAATTTTAATGCCTCTAAACTGCATTCCAGTAATGAAACTTACCGTTCTGTTTCTGTGTGGTGGTAACTTTTAAAAAATGACTCCACCTTGTTTTGTTCCCAGTGATTATGTATGATAATGAATTAAATAGTTTTTTCAAAGGAATTCTTTGTGATTTTAAAAGAATTTTTTATTTTACACCCTTTTTTTATGAATATTATCGTTGTGTATAATCTTTTTTTGAGATTATTATGTGAATGAATAGGGAATATGTTTCTGGAAATGGGTTTGTAAAAAAGGGTGATGGTGGAAAGTTTTAAATAGTTTTCTTTTTGTCGTAATAATAATATTTGTAAAGAATTTTTGTAAGATTTTTTAATTGTCTGTTTACGTAAATTTTGAATAATCATTCCAGTTATGTAGGTGAATGCACAAGATGCTAAAAATAATAATTGCAAGAAAAATCCTGTTCTCTCAATCCCAGTATCAAGCACACACTCCACAGCAAATAGCCTTTTTAATACATCCCCAACGTGGCATTTACACGATTACACTACCAACAAAAACCCTTAATTTTACTATCAAACACGTGGGGGTGGTGTGTGTTTTTTATTGTCTTTCTTCCTTGCAAAAGTGTCAATTTCTTCAAGCAATCTTGTGTTTAGTTAAAGAGAGAGAGAGAGAGGTCAGAAAATGATTATGTAATGGCTTCTGTTATATCTAAAGGAATCTGTACAATAAAACTATAAGAAAGCGTTAGTATATACGTGTGTCCCGTATTTTCCCCAAAAATTACACACAAGGTCGACCCATTCGTATATAAAAACAACCGTATCGCAATATAATCACTTTACGACCCATCATCATCCCAGGTCACTGCATTCTGTGTATCTCTAACTTAAAAAGCATTCACAATGTTTTTATTACCGTTTCAAAAAACTCTCTCTGCACACACTTTTTTTTACTATTATTACTCTTTTTTCTGAGTGTAGAATGAAAAAGAAATCTTCAGATCCCCCCTTATCAAGTATATCCTACACGTTTATTATGCAATAATAATAACAATACCAAAAAATCACTTTTTTTCTGGTATGATTTTATTGTTGTAAAGTGAAAATCACGTAACCTTCACGGGTTTATTCATTTTTTTGTGAGTTTAATCACATGTACGAATTCTTACGTGAATATTTTTTTTGCACAAAAGTAACAAGATTACATGTCAATATTTCAGATTTTTAATTTAAAAATGAACGAATTTTCAAGCAAAATGCCTTGCCTTGTCAATCACAATTAAAACGAGTACAATAATTACATAAATAATCGATATAAAAACAGAAAATTTTGTATTTTTATTAACATGTTAAAAAAAATATTCTTGACTTGTATTCAATTCGTCTATGAAACGTGACCAGATTTTAATTTTATTACTAATCGAAATAATGTATACGTAGGGAATCACAAAAAGCATCCGGAATATTTTATCTAATGCTTAAACAGATTTGTAAGAAGAGGGGATCAAATCATATACTGGAAAAAAAGATGTGAAGGTGTGTGTGGGACATATTTTATGTTACTTCAACTCGTCATAAAATCATTCGTTTAGCAGAGAAACTTCCATGAACGGAAAGGTTTTTATATCTTACGAATGAGACTTTGCACTAATATGATGAGATGATGATGACCTGGACAATCCGATAGTTCATACTGACTCCTTCGTATTACAAAAAAAAGTCCACACAAAAGATGTTCACATTTTCCTCCTACTTCCATTTTCAAGTCTCTCTATCAGCTGTCATACATGAACTTGTCCCTTCCGGTATGAATAACATTAACCAAAGATAGACTCACATTTTCTGTTTTTATTTATCCATTTTTTTTTGCTGGTCACTGCCATAAATGTAAATGTAGAAAGAGAGAGAGAGGGGAAGCAGCATATCTATTACACGATATTACGGAAATGAAAAAGTCAGGCTCCTATCCGGAATCGGAATGGGTTTTGAATACATATGTATTGAGAGTAGTTTTGTGATATGATAAAAGTGAAAGGTTTTTATAGGAAATTCTGGATGTCCAGTTGGGATCGTACGTTTTGGATATAATAAAAGCGGAGAATCAGGAAATTACGTAATGTCCGAAATACGTTCTTATCTATATATGTTTATATATTCCGGGTATTATTGCTATTGTATGATTGGAAACAAGTGGATTGATGTGTGTGTGTTGATTCCCTAAACACACATTTCGTAATCGTGGACATTTGTGAGAAGAGGGAGGAAAAAAAGATTGATAAGTTGACTTTTGTGATATTTCATTTTAAATGGGAGAAAATGTGATTCCGTTTGTGTTTTTAGGATGATTTCGTGATTGTTCATTTTGCGAGAGAGAGAGAGTTTTTATGTAATTTATATAATGGGGGAGTCTAAAAAGAAACATTTTACAAGATTTTTTTGGAGCTTTTACACGTTTTGCATTAGAGATTTTTGTTTGGGTTTTAGTTTTGGAGAGTTTAGTTGTTATTAGGCGAGAGAGAGAGAGGGATAAACAAGTAAAGGACTATGAAACATTCCGTTATACAATCCTGAAGGACTGGATGATGTATTTACAAAGTTGTATTATGAATTGTTATATATAGATTTTAGAAGTAGGGTGAAATTGAATTGGTTTCATTTTTATTCTGTTGTTTTATGCAACGGCACGGAATTGGAGTAGAGTCGAGGCTTTTTGGAAGCTGGCAGAAGAGAGGAAGTTAAGATTCTTTTTCTTAAGGAAGTGACAGGAATTTATTTTTCTTTTTGTTATTATTACAAAACAGAAATAGACTCTTACACAAAAGTCAACAAAAACTAAAAGGCACCCAAAAAGAGTTTTAAAGATTTGGTTTTTTTGTCGGGGTGGATTGTGACTAGAGCCTCTACTATGATTTTACAAAACTTTGAGTTCTAAGAAAAACCCGGAGGATTGTTGTTTTTGTAGGATTTTTGGAGTGCAAATAAAGCATTTGGCTTTTGTAGAATGCAGTTTTGGAAGGAATTCACCTTAACTTCCCCTTCATATACCGTTTAAAATGAAAAAAGGGGACTAAAATATTCATTTATTGAATAAAAGGAGAGAGAGAGGGTAGAAGTCGAGACTAGAATGTAATTTTGTTACTTGGTCTCTCTGCTTGTCTTTTGACTATCCCAGATATAGCCAGAGAGAGATTTAATATAAAACGAGATATATTTATGTAGGGTTCTTGTAGAGAAGGGATGCATACGATATGCTGGAATCCATGTGACATTGTGTCTTTTGTTGTTTTGTTATGCAATTCATGAGTTGTATTAAAACCATTTTATATGATCAAATGGTTGTTCCTTCCTGCGTCGTTTGATCTTGTAGCATGAAGATAAGAATACTGTTATAGAAGGATAGATTTTTAAGTTACATTTATGCGCAGGTATAATCTTTAAAACGCAAATATTTGACGAGCATGTTATTGAATACTTTTTTTAATTTTATATCTTGTACATATTTAAATACGAAAAATATTAAATTCATAAAGCGTTTTTGGATTAATATATTCAAGATTTTTTTTGTATAATTCAATCCCTCATTCTCTATCCATCCTAAAATGCAAGCTTTTATATAACACGAAAGAATGAAGCTTCCATTCATTTTTGCTTTATAATGAGAATTTAGAATGGGAAAAGAGATAGATTGATGAAAAAGGGAGAATGCTACAACTACTCTGTGTAGTTAGATCTCTAAAATCTTACGAGAACGTGAAGGCCGAAGAGGGTTTCATACAGTGTGACGTTGTTGCTAATTAAATTTGTCGCAATGATTTATGATAGAAGTTTTGGGCTTCTCTCTTTTACTCACTCTCGTGTGTGTTTAGCGCGCAAGTCTATACTAATACAATCCGGGTTTCTTGTTAAAAAAGGACTAAAAAAGAGGAGGGTTATCTTATAGAAACTTTGTAGCATATATATAGATTTAGATGAGATGTGAGAGAAAAAGCTCTTTCTTGTCATTCTCTGGAAAAGATCTCTGGTCTTTTTTTTGCGTATAATCTTTTTAGTAACAAAAATGTTTTAGTAAAAGATTTTAATAGGGAGTAACGCATTCCTCCTTTTTTCACTTACAAATCTAAATTGCATTTTCAGAGAATTCTCATCATTAGAATCACTTTTTCTTCTACTAGAAGGAGGGGAAAGAAGTTATATAATTTTCACAGGGTATAAAGGAAGAGGAGGGAATAAAGTTTTTAATTTTGTTTCATTAACTTTTTTAAGTAATTAGAAAACGGGTGAAGAATTATTTTTGATAGAAGCAGCGTGGAAGAATGACGTTTGTTCGTTTGTTTTCAAGATATGTGACTTGATAATTTTATACTCGCTTTTGTCATCACAAAAAATGTAATGTTTAGATCAACTTTTATAAAATTGCTTATACACAATCGCAATGGTCAGTTTTGAACAAGTTTCATGTTTTAAAATTGAATGATCAAAAGAATAAAAAAACTACTTAACATATACGTTACCCTTTAGCAAAAAATAAAATAGTTAAAACATGGCTTTTATTACATACTTCCGGGGACATAACATATTCAAAGTACTTTTTTTACGATTGTTGTTAAAATAGCACCTTTTCTGTGTTTAACAGAGTTTTATGAACAGAAAAATAAGCCGGTCTCAATTTACAAACTTGTAACGTGACAGAGACATCGAGAGTGTGTGTATTTATATATATTGCATTTTATCAAAATGTTATGCACGTGGTTTATAGTGATTGATATTTGATAAACAAGAAAATAGTTTTTAAATGTATATTTTATACAACCATTTTATACTTTCTTCGTATAAAACCCAACGAGCCACTTGAAAATGAGTATAAAAATTAGAACAAGTCAAGTTTTTCTAAAAAAAATTAAAGCCTTCCAGGCATCCTTTCTTATTATAATGAGCCTTAAATCCACTTCATATAAATCGTTAAGAAAAAGGGGAGAGAGAAACATGTTTTCTTGTCCAGTTTATGTAGAGAATTTCTAAATTATTTTTGCGGTTTATATGATTTTTTTTAAATATGGCTTTTCATGTTTTCAACTCATTCATAAGTATTTTGAATATAAGCCCAAGCGTTATGTTTTAGCTTGTATTCAAACACATATGCACGATTGTCTTAATATTTGAAGCAGGAAAAAGAAAACCCGGGCACCCTGTTCATAATATTCACTCTCTCATTATTTAATAAAAGTAGGGACAGAAGACTGCTTGGTGCTATAGTATGATAAATTATTCATTACTTGATGGTGTGTATATCGTAGACACAACGAAATATTTAGATGATTTTTCGATATAAACCTGCACGGTCGTTGTTAAATTGACTTGATTATGAAGGATAGGATATACAGACGAAATATCATACTTAGCATAATATTCAAACCATTTATTACTATCGCGTAATAGGATTTCCTGTATTAAAATTATAAGCCGTCGTCAC
This sequence comes from Lepidocyrtus fimetarius, assembly GCA_036507315.1. Classification (NCBI taxonomy): domain Eukaryota; kingdom Metazoa; phylum Arthropoda; class Collembola; order Entomobryomorpha; family Entomobryidae; genus Lepidocyrtus; species Lepidocyrtus fimetarius. The sequence continues at coordinate 33,435 of JAANSO010000366.1, forward strand.
CATGTCTCACACACACAATCTTTTTTGCGCGACCTTTTTTGCCTAGTCCTTTTTATGACAGAATTATTTAACGCGGATGTGTTGTGTGAGTAAAAAAGTTATAATTCACACATGTATGAGTCCAGACAGAATTCCAGCTATTATTATTTAAGAAATTTATAATCATTAAAGGATTCACTTGTAAAGAATTTTCAGTGACAGGTTTTTTTGGAATTAAAAAATGCATTTAATTGTGCGTTTATGACACTTTCTTTCAAAGGATTATTTTCTTGTAGGATTATTTAATAGAGTATATGAATCCCGATTGATTATTATTCTCCAGTAGTACTATTTAAAAGATGGATTGGTGAGTGTATGTGCTCATGTATTGTGTGTGTGTAGATTTTTGATTTTATACAACTCTTCATGTTTTCTTGCAAAACACGTATATATAAATATTGTAATTTTATACCAACTCTAGCATCTTACACACTTCCAACTCATATAATTTTCTTTATGCAGCTTTTCTTTTTTCCTTTTTCTTAATGCAAAGCACGTGTATACATACAAGACTCCTCTGTCCGTGTGTGAGTACTTCCATGATGGAATAATTTTTAGCTTTATCTTTTAAAAAAACTCCAGAAAAATATTAAAGCTATTGCATTTTATAATTTATGAAAAAAAAATCCTTTTGTTTCTAAACATAGTGTGTGGTAAAATAACTAAAAGGTGGTGGTAAATAGATAAAAATAATATGTATTGTGTATATTTACACATAGTTCATGTTACACGATAGATAGATAGTTTTATAGGTTCTAGACAGGGTATTTGTGTGCATATATTTAAAAGCAAATTCAGGTTTAGTTGAATGCATGCGAATATATTTAGATTTGAATTTTTACAAAAAACATTTGTGTGCATAATCGTGCGATTAATTAGGTATGTAAAGTGTAGACAGATGGTTGGAAAGAGAGAGAGAAAGGAGTAGGAATTTTTTATATATGATCTTATATATCGGGTGTAAAGAAATAATTAAAATGTTTCAGGTGAATGAATGTTTTGTAGCTACATATGCTTGGATTAATTTTTTTGGGTTTTTTTGTCTAGCTATATAAGACATGTATATAAGAAAAAAGGTGAGAAAGAGCGAGAGGGGAAGTATTCTTATGCAGTATAGTCTTGGAAGAATTTTTGATCGGACGGGTTAGAATAAAACTTGTTCGTAATTACATTCTGGATTGTAATAGCAATAATAATGATGATAATATCAAGGAATAGGGACGGTGAGAGAGAGAGGGTAATAGGATTATTTTGTATTTGAAATTTTATAATGCCTTGAACTTGGACCTATATAAATTTTCAAAACTTACAATAAATGCGTTTTGAAACGTTACGTCGGCATGCAGACTGGCTAGGTTTGTTTCTGTAATCAAAAGTAATGAATTCTTACTGGGTTCGTTAAAGACGATTATGATGTTGTATAGATTCAAGTTTTTTATTGTTGCATTCTTTTATATATATACGCGATTTTCTTATTAATGTTAAGTACTATGATGATGGAAACAGGAAACTTGATATACGCATACGGGTTTTTTCCAGAGTGGTTTTGGTAATGTGAGTGTATTAGACTGCTTGCCGCCGTCTCTAGTTTCTATAGTTGTAGGTATGCGAATTTTTTTAGTAATTATTATATGAAAATTATTTCTGATATGTGAGTTGAGTTCGAAGAATTACAAGAACCTGTATTTTTGTTATAATTTTGTTGAAAAGTTATAATTGTGAGATTGTGTGTATTACAAATGTATAAACTGGGTATATATTTCCTTGTTTTCGTTTAAAATCTCGTAAATTTTATGTGTGGAAATATGATTTATTTTTAGGATTTTATAATGATGGGTTTTATGTGTTATTGTGTGTGTGGTGAAAGGGAATGATTTATTTTTGCGCTTTTATTAATACAGTGGGTTAGAATCATTGAGTTTTTTTGCAAATATTTGTAATTTTAGGGATTTTATTGGAGTTTTAGCACTTTTATGAAATTTAGTTGTAATTGTATCGTTCTTAAATGCGTTTAATAATCGTAATTATACATTAATTTTAGGTTGAAGGATTCGTGTGTGCATATATGAATTGTATCCGAATAATATCCTCGTTGGTTTAATTTTAGATTCGATTTTTAGAATGAAAAAATCAAATTACTATCCTTAAGTACAGATCTGGAAAAAATAAATGAAATTACCAGAGAGTGAAAAAGCGAGGGATGTATATTCTATATCGACGTATAGGGATAGAAAGAGGATCCTAAAAAAAGATTTTAGTTAATGGATGTAACGTAACATTGTTAGGCTGCACTTTAGTTTTTAGTAATGAGGTAAATTTATTTATAGAGAGTGAGTGGAAGGGAAATCAACCGTGATAAACATAACGCGAGACTGACTTGAGAGTGTGAATTCTTTTTTGTTTTTTATTGGAAGTGAGAAAGTTGAGGTTGGAGAGGGGGAAAGGATGGGTACGGAAAAGTGATTTCGAGCTTTTTTTAGAGAGTTGGAAGAAGCGTAATCATATTTTTTATATAGCTGTTTTTGATTTTGGTGTAAGGAAATGGTGTGTGGGTTATAATCCAGTTATAGTTTTTGTCAAGTGTTGCTTGGTATAATAGGATTTTTAGGAATTGTATTTGGAATATTTTATACGGGTAAAATCACTCGAATATTTAATAAACTGGAACTGTTTCTATTTTTATCGGGTTTAGTAAATTATATGGCTTGCAAAAAAGAGAATATTTTGTAGCAAATATAAAAATAATAACCTAGTTTTCCTTACATATAATTTGTGAAAATTGCATAAATCAATTAAAATATTACTAGATCAATACGTATATTGCCACGTGCTATATAATACACACTGAGATGAATCATAACTAGATAAAGCGTATACATTAACGTAACCTCATGTTTTTCTGTACATTTCTTTCTATTCTTTATTTATAAAAAACTGCTGTGTAATTCACACACTTTCTCTTATATTCTAGCATCGTCATTACTACCATTAAAAAGATTATTACGAAAGAAGGTTCAGGGGAGGGAAAAAAAGGACTTTCTCATTTTCACGTTACTTCTCTCTCTGGAAAAAAAACCTGGTATTATAATGTTCCATGTGCCAATGAATAATAAAAAAGAGGAGGAGGAAATGGTACGTACGATGATTGTATAGAAATTGACCCTCAAAATAAGCGTTTTTTTGGTAAAGTCCCTTGTAAATGCCTTATCATCACCTATTTCTATACTATATGATGATGAGACGACAGGAGAATGACTTTGCAAAAATAGCTTTTTGATACTGTCATGGATTTGATGTCTTTTCGGTATTGTTTCATGAAATAATACGGTAACAAGTCGGAAGAGGAGGATGAGTAGTGTGTATGATATTGTTGTACATTATCATGAATGATATTTATTAAATGTATAGCAGGACGGAATTATTATTTTTTTATGCGGAGTCATTCCGTTATTAAAGATCGTGTACTATTATCTTGCTTCCGTTTTATTTGTACAACGTGAAATGGAATATGAGAGAAGATTTTTTTAAAAGAAAGGATATGGAATCAGTGTGTAAAATATATTTTAAAAAACTTTTGTTTAAAATGTTCTTTTTTTTAGCTGTCTGTCATCTGGTGGTGTAGTAATAATGAGTTTTTTTTGTGGTTGGATTGTTTTATTAGCGGGGAAAAAAAGTTTCTTGCATGATATTTTGTGCATGATTGTGTAGATTTTAATGAATATTTAGGCATATAAAGCAACGACACGGTGTTGGAGGAGAATGGGAAAGAGAGTTTTGAAGGAAATCGGTTTTGACGTGGAGGTAAAGAGACGAGAGAGAGAAGTGAGAAAATGGGAAGCATACTAATCAAAAGTAATCAGTTTTTTTTGGTGGATTGGAAAATGCTTTTTGTATTATTTTATGAACTTGCATATGCTAATATAAGAATTATTATGTTTATTTCATTTTTCTGATAAAATAAAGAAAGGAATTGTCACTTTTCTTACGTTTATCTAAATGATGAGTTTATTAGGAACGTGTATATTTATTAAAACCGAGAAAATTGTGCTGTTTTCGTGTTTGAGTAAATACTTGTTAGTTTTCATTATCGTTTTAGAAAGGCGTGCATGTTAAAATAATAATATTAGTAAAAAAGGAGTCGAAAGAAACTGCTATTTAAATATGCACATGGTGTGGCTATTGCGTAATTTTATTTGAGTTTTTGGAAGGACAGGATATATTATTTTTACCGTTTTTCTTTCCAGTGTTAGTTAATAAATAATTCAAATTGTGTGAATGTCTTGTATATATTTTTATATAAGAATTTATCTGTTGTCTTTATTGGAGTAATCAAAAGTGTTGCGAAATAGTAACGGGAATATAAAGTTTTTTTTCGGGTTCATTATTTTATGAAAAGGTAAACGAATATTACAGAAAAACGGGCTTTGTTATTTTGAGACTCGTTAAAAAATTACAAATAAGATGATTCTAAAACGAATGAAAAAATTACAAAAGTTTTTATCTTTTTATGTGAAAAATATACAAGATTTTAAATGAATAATGAAGGGTTATGAAATGGTGTTTATCTGAAAACATAAGGGAAAATGTGTTTTTTTTCTATCGTGTGATTATATACGTGTTGAATTACGTAATAAGTATTTTTCTAAAAAAGATAATGACATTCATAAAAAAGCCTTGTTTAGATTGAGTTTGTTTGTGGGGGAAAAGAGTATTGTTTTGCTTTCTCTTAAACAAAAAATAAGGAAATTAAGTTTCTTTTGTCTTTTTTTCTCGTAATAATTTGTAATTTGTAGTTATCTCTGACTTTCCACACACACAAAGAAAGTTTTTTTTAGGATTTTTAAAGTGGAAAAAGATAAGGGTGGAATCGAGTTGATTAGGTTTTTTAAGCAATAATCTACAATTTTATCATTATCGTTTTCATTATGTAT